>JAVFBZ010204362.1:0-13558 GCA_032466195.1 Katharina tunicata
TAGTTTAAGTTATATATTTCTGCTTTATTACATCTAATATATCCTCACTTCCACACACATATGGAGAGTAGAAGGTTTATATGATCCGATAAAAAGAAAAAATGTTCCCGTACTATAAACTATATCCACATAAATTGAGAGCAAGTTCTCTTATATTAATTAAGTATGGTACTGATCTGTGGACTACTAGCCCTTAAATATCAAATAATTTAAAGGAATGCTATCATATTAAACTTTTTGCATAGTGGCCCACATTATATCCAAAGAACCTAAAACTGACTAAAAGTAGTTAATGGGAGAGAACAGAAATGGGTCAATGAGGAGGCATTAAAACAAAGGTATTGATTCGCCACTAACATTAACAATATGGATAAATACAATTTCTTCATAAATTTTATAAATAGGCTGATAAAGACATCAAAGTTCTACATCAAAGCACTTTTGCTAAGCTTACTCTTTAAAGTGTTTATTTATTAATTTGACTGGGCTTTTACATCATACATGTACTTTAGGTTATTTCACTTATATGACGGCTTACCAGCCTAACCAGCGAATGAAACCACCCTGAACAATGCTGGCATCACTGTGGACGCCAAGATACATTAACAGAACAAAACACAGGTCACAATAACAAATCAGCTTCCTGGTACCCTTTAGCTCAAACAGTGCTAGGGCACTGGAGGCTCCCACCCAACCACATGTTTCTCGAAAGTACATCATATAATGTGTGTATACTGGTATTATTGATACATTTGACTCAATGTAATTTTCAAAATGTAAATACATTTTAACGCAAAGGTTCAATTTTAAAAAAATAAAAAAACTTGTGAATACATTCATAATCAATTTACCTCATTTTTGGGGGCATTTTTTTGGTATCCCTCAATGAGGCCATCAAACTGTGCTATTATGTAGGAGACATGGCGCCAGAATGGATCGGATGAAGACTTCTCTTTTATCATCATTCTCATCCAAGCATCTTGTTTGTTGAAGAATGTTTGCAGTTTGGCAATTGAGCTATTAGATGTTTTTCCCAATAAAGCACTCCGTAGGTTCTGGTAATGTTGATAGATTCGGCTGAAAACAAAAAATCATCAGAGAAATATAAAACAGATGTTGACAAACGAGAGCTGCTCAAGGATAAAGAGACACTGATCAGAAACCACAAAATACCTTTCACCCACCAATGTGATTTGTCACAAGATATGCCCACTTTAACTAAAAACTCAAGTGCATAAATACAACTTTTATAATTTTTTAAGAGAAAAAAATTATGAATAGATTTGCAAGAAGCTTGTGAAGCAACAGGTGACATATGTGGCAAAAATGTTTGATAAACCGTAATTGTTGAATATTTATTTCAAACCCTATTTCCCTTACAGCTCAAAATTATATGGATATGGTAAATTCTAGATAGTCTGAATCACAGTAGAATTGACATTTTCTAAGGATTAATTTATTTTTTGTTTGTTTGATTTATTTTTGGATTGGTGTTTGACGTTGTACTCAAGAATATTTCACTTACAAGATGACTTTGCGTTGCCCGTGTATGGTCAGTTTACATGGGGATTTTGATTATATTGCACGTAGGCTACATTCTAGTTGTAAGGAAGCCCTACCACTTTTACACACAAAAAATTAATACATGTAATAAAGAAACACAATTCAAGGAAACACAAGGATAAGCTCAAAATGGCCTCAAACCAATATATGAGTCAAAACAGCCCACTTTCAAGGGAAAAATGACACACCATATGTTTTTTAAAACATAATTGTTGAGAAAGAAAATCTTGCAAGCCTCCACCGGGATTTGAACCTGGGACTCTGGTTGGCAGGTCAAGCTCTCTTACTGACAGAAGTAAGTTTCCCATGGATAGCACCGACACAGGAACAAAAGAGAAGCGCCTTTTTTATCCAGATATTACCCCCAAGAGTGTTTGTTGTTCACCTTATATACTGTTATAAAAAACACATACTTATTGGCACTTAATACTCACTGCTTATAACTTTGTGTGATACTACTACGAGTGTAATTCAAATTTTAATTTTCTAATATATCTCAGCTTAATATAATGCAAAAATCCATATCTAAACTAGGTGGATTATAATCAATAAATTATTGCATTTGGCCTATAAATACATTATTCTTATATTTAATATACATGTTTAGAAAGTGTTTTTATACCTTTGTTTCTTCAGGAGAAGGGTTTTACCATCTGATGTTGTAACATGTGGTCGATAAGATAATAAAAACTCTAATAACTTATATATAGACCTTGAGAGTAATGAAGTGATCTATTCTATTCCTTAATAAACTGAACTGAACTGTATGAGGCACATAGGAAATTTCTACCACAATGGGAAAATAAAATAGAATTGTTGTGAATGTGAGCATTAGAGAGCTCACCAGCTGCAAAGCATATTTTACTTTGCAGCTGGTGAGCTAAAATTCTAATGCTTACATTCACAAAAATTCTATTTTATATTCCCATTGTGGTGCAAACTTCTTATGTGCCTAACATAAATGAAAATATAAATGTATGCATTAATTATCACAAAACATAAAGCATTAGCAGTGAAGATTTAGTGTCAATCAATTGGCATTTCATAGCAGTATATTAGGTGGGGTTGTTTGCATTGAAAGGCCATTTTGTCACAAAAATGGAGCTTTTTGACTTGTATGGGTTTGGGACGTTTTGGTTTATAGACACTTTGCCCTGCATTTGCTGCACTTACGGGGCTGTGAGAATGCCCTCGATATAACCAGCTGAAAACATGATGTCAGAGTTTGTAGCTTGTTTAGCTTTTCCAGAAACTATGTTTAAAATCCCCCATCCTGTCTGCAGCAATTGGTCTTTATAGTTCCCTGTAGCTGTGGCACTGCTGTCTTTGATTCCTTCTCTAAAACTACATTGTCTTTCTTCACAATACACACTGCCTGAGCGCTCCCAGCCTGTAAACAAAATACCAAAACTCTAATTATTTAATCCATGAATGATATGAGTTTTTATATAATTTTCTGAAATCAGTTGCCATGGTATAATTGCTGATAACTTCTTCTTTAATGCAAATTAAGATTTACGAAGAGTTGGAAATCCATTTCCCAAAATGTCATTAACCAACACACTGACTCAGTCATTTATATGTAGAATTTAACATTTTAGTAGAGTTTATATTTTTATTGTACAGTGATGTAGTGTCCAATTATAGATGTGTCATTGAAAAGCATGTTTGTTGGATTTATGTGTTATGGTACTTGCAAGAATTTTATGTTATATGTGAATATATGGTAGACTAATGAAAACGATGCAGATCTCTGATCTACAAAGATGCAGTTCTAATATATAGATGCAGTTACTAGTCTACCATGTACATGTATATCTACTAAGACCTAAATATCCCCGTAACGGGACCTTGTAATGCTATACCACATACCGGTTCCTAAAGTGTTTATGTTCTAACATAGGAAGCTTTTACATAAGTCTCCAATTATATGTCGGTAGCGTGGTAACTTTGTCAAACCACAATTAATGCTCACGTAATTATTATTTTCCTGATCGTACACTGTTAACTCAATAATAAATATCTATAGTTAGTACAGCACGGATATGGATTCATAGAATTTATAATCAAATGATAATATTACCTGATTACGTCAAGAAACTTATCTATAGCTGGTGAGATAAAGACTCTAAATCATAGGACCTGTATGATAACAGATGCATTTTTTTCAAATACCTACCTTTCGTGACAGTAATGAAAGTTAACAAGACAGCTGCAAATAGTCTAAACATCTTTGTGCTTTGCGTGTAAGATTGGTTTCCTGCGTATCGCCAAGAGCTGATAGTCTTGTCACATGATCAAAACAATGCACGTGACTTTGTGGCATGCACGGTCACATGACTTAAACACAATCATATGAGCAGCGTGTTTAATTGTTTTCTTCTTCCAGCTGGTGATACTATCATTGATAGGGATGATTAAATATACAGGTCCAGACAAAGTTTTCACTAAGACGTTAAACAGGCCCTTTGTTTAGAGTTTTACAGTTTATTAAATTTCTAACAATATAGTTAACATCTTGCTGGACCATCTCAGCTCACAGTTCTTTTATTGCTTAATTTAGATAAGTATTTAAACTTTATGCTGGTGCAAAAACTGTGGTTCTCAAATAGTAAATAATTGAGTTCTCCATAAGCATGTTCAGGTCGTTGATAGCGAACTGTTGATAATATGTTAAGTGATTACTAGGATTAGCACAGTTGTAAAGACTTCGGCCTTGGCCTCTGATTATATTAGACTGAAAGAGGTCAGTCAATGTGTACCGGTAGCCTATTATACCTCCTATAATACTCATTAGGCATAATATTGATTTCCAATCAACCATCCACTGTGAGATACCCCACTCAAGCACCAATCATTTCCATATACAGGATAGACAAACTTTAAATGCCTTTTTCAGGCATTTCAGATTTTGGCAAATTCTAAATTTCAAAGGCTTATTTCGTAGAAACGTCAAATTGGTTGCATTACAAAGAGGAAAACACGCGCTAGAAAACAGCTCCTCGATCGGTGTGACTTATTTTATTCTATATTTTTAAAATGTGTTCTGAAATATTTTTGACTTTTTTTCCACGTTTTCCTAAGGTTGTATAGGCAAAAGCTTTAACTGTGATCTTTCTTAAGCAAAAATTAAAGAAACTGAGATAGCATTCTCAGTTCAAGGTCTATTCTAGTAGATGAATTAATTTATTTGGCGCTATAGCTATTGTACTTCGAGGAATAGAACTGTCGACTTGCAATCAAATTGTAATAATTATTTTAAATATTGATCGGATCTTCACTAAATACACATTTTTGTGATGTTGGGAATCCAAGCGTTTAAAAAATGTACAGATATAGGCCTATATGGTTATTATTAATATTTGTCCTGGTAAAAGGCTTTGAATAAAAAAACTCTCAAAAATCGACCAAAGAGTCCAGCACGACCTTAAAAGATATATATATTCACAGGGAGAAAAGATATATATATTTGTCAAGAGTAATCACACTGGCACAGAAATATCGACTAATTAAAGTCGATAAATTTTCTCATGTTCCAAATCAATTCTCAGAGACAATTTTCTAGATAGACCTGAATCTCGAGTTGTTCTGGATAACCTAAAGACACATCTCATGTAACATGTAGGCCTACATTGTGAAGATTGATATGTGGCGAATATGTAACACACAAAGATCTTTATGTAACCGGGTAAAGTAGGTTCTGAGACACTTTAAGTTTTTAAAAGGTTTATTCAAAAAGAAAAAGGGGAAGCAATTAACGATAAATTACTAAAGGCAGCAGATATAGAGGGCAATCTGATTCCAGGTCTACCAGCGCTACCCTGCACCATGGCAATAGGCCTAAAAATCCGTTTTTACGACCATTTGGCGGCAAATCATAGGAAACACAGGAACAATATGACAATCCGATTGAATGAGGTCACAGATCACAAAAGCGAGAATTTAGAAAAGTTCAATTATAAAGCCTGCTGTCGATTTCACCCAAACTGTAATTAGAGGAGACGGAATATATCAAAATTTAATTATGACTACAAGATGGCAAACATAAGGACCTTGGTCAAAGGGAAATCACTCTTGCTAATCCTTTAAAAAGTCACAGGAAGTTAACTCCCTTTACGGTCCCAAGTACTGAACGTGACAACGTCCCGGTGTCATCTAGAATCATGCAAACAATGATCTAAAAACATCCAATAATCCTGGTTTTGGCTCTAAGTCTGTAATATTTGTATCTACACTAAACATATAACGCTGAGGTGGGATCCCTCTGGTTGAACGAGTTGTGTTGTGGTATGTTAGACTCGTCGGCAATGGGTATGTCTCCCCTATCCATGACCTGATCTTCTATCACTGTAACGTCAGGAGTTGAGGGGAAAACAACTGTATAAAAGCGTTCCACGTCATCTTCAGGTGAAATAGGGTCATCTATCTGAGTTGATACTAGAGTACTGAGTTTCTTTTTGGATCTCTCCATCGGAAAAGTACACAATTTTAACTGACTCCTGTGAACAACCTTGGACTGATGGCTACCTCTTTCTTGTCTTATGCGGAACACAGGGAGGTCCGGATTAGGCTTATCCAGAACTACATATGGAGTAGACTCCCAGTTGTCCTGTATCTTGATTTTTCCTCGGACTTTATGGTTTCGAAGCAACACTCGGTCACCTGGGCGGATGAGTGCACCAGGAGCAACACGCTCGTAAGTCCGCTTCCTGGAGGCACCTGCCTCTCTTGACGAGTCCTTGGCGATCTCGCATGCTGTTTTTAGACGATTAAGGTGGCTTAACACCCACTCGTCCATGGATTCAACTGGTGTTAAGGCACTGTCTGCCTCTAAAATGATATCCATTGGAAGACGTGGATCCCTTCCCATCATTAAGTAGAAAGGCGAAAATCCAGTGGATGAATGTACATGGCTATTTTAACCTAACGTGAGTTCCGGTAAGAATTCCCTCTATTGTCTTTTATTCTGTGGTGGTAGTGACCTAAGCATGCCGTGCATTGTCCGATTCCATCTTTCACAACTGCCATTGCCCTGTGGGTGGTAAGGGGTGGTACGACTTTTGTCAATGCCATACAGTTCACAAAGGTTTGCTATTACAGAAGACACAACATTTCTACGTTGATCTGAATGGAGGCGACTTAGGCAGCCAAAGTAAGAAAACCAATGTTTCACTAATGCTTTAGCAACTGTGACAGCCTTTTGGTCTTTGGTGAGAACAGCAACACAGAACCGTGTTAATATATCTGTAAGCACAAGGACATTTTCATAACCACCATTCGAGCGTTCAAGAAGTGTAAAGTCCATGACAACAGCTTCCAGGGGAGCAGAAAGTTCCATACAAACATAGGTGTGTGGAATGAGGGAAAAGTGTCCTTAGCCAAAGCACAACGTTTACACATCTTAATCCACTGTTGTACATCTGATGTCATGGATGGTCAATAGAAGAACTTCCTCATAGACTCTAGTGTTCAACGGTCACTGGAATGACCAGCATGATCATGTTTGGCGCTGAAAACCTGTTTGCTGTTGACGTCGTCCTGAACCATCTTTCGAATCCTGGATAAGACGGTACAATACTTGATCATATTTCAGCCGATGCCACTGTCCAAGAAGTTTCTGTACCTCAGGTGATTGACACAGTCTTGCAACTCTGCCGTGTTTTTTCTGAATCTTGACATAGTGCAACACTTTCCCACATCTGCATCCTGCAAAGTTGCGATCTGATCCTTGGTGTAACCAGAACATTCTATAACATTGCAAGTCGCAACATTTGCTGTACAGGGATTATCACACTCTATGTCATCAACAGTGAAAGGCCACAACACCGCTTATACTTCTGACGATGTAACTATGACTTCCTCTTGCTCATGTGGAAAACGAGAAAGTGAGTCTGCATTTGAATTGTTCTTACCAGACTTATATACAACTTCTAAGTCAAAATCCGCAAGTTGAGCTACCCAACGTTGTTCTGTGGCTCCTAGATTAGCACTATCCAAATATTTCAATGGAAAATGATCAGTTACAACAACGAATTTGCTATGCAGTAGATATTCTCTGAATTTTTCTCCAACGGCCCACTTTAGTACAAGAAGTTCCAATTTGAATGCACTGTAGTATTTGTCATTTGTCTCACCGGAGGCCGGGGTCCTCTACTTGCATAAGCAACAGGTCTTTCCTAACCACCAATGCGTAGAGAAAGCACTTAAAACTGGCATGAGTTGTCACAATAAATAGACATGAGAAATCGGGGTAAGCTAGAATGGGAGCTGATGTGAGTTTTTCACGCAAAGGATCAAAGGCTTCCTGTTATTCAGACGACCACTCAAAGGCATTGGTTTCCCATTTTTACCCTTCCCTAATAATTGGTGCAATGGAGAAGCAGTCTTTGAAAAACCTGGCACAAATTTACGGTAATATGCCATGAAACCGGAAACACATCTCAGTTCTTTAACTGTTTTAGGAGCAGGCCATTGGTTCAATATTGCAGTCTTTTCAGGGTCAGTTTGAACGCCCCGACTTGATACAATATGCCCCAGAAAGTTAACTTCACGTTGCAAGAGACAACACTTTCTGGTTTCAATTTTAGCCAATGCTCTTTCAGTCGCTGGAATACTTGTTCAAGTCTTTGGATATGTGTATTAAAGTCTGGGCTGAATACCAGGATGTCATCTAAGTATATAAGTAAACTTTGCCACTGCATATCTCCAAGACAACATTCCATCAATCGTTGACAAGTTGCAGGTGCGTTGCACAGTCCGAATGGCATTCTCGTCCACTCGTACAGTCTCATCGGATTTGTAACTGCTGTTTTTGCTTGGCTATCTTTAACCATGGTAGCTTGAAAATACCCAGACGTTAAGTCCATCGACGAGAATATGGTTGATGGCCCAAGAGCATCAAGTGATTCGTCGATGCGCGGGATAGGAAAAGCATACTTACGCGTCACTTTATTCAGCAGCCTATAATCACAACAGAAACAAATAGACCCATTTTTCTTACCGACAATAACAGCCGGGATGACCATGGGCTCTTACTTTTCTGTAAAACACCTTGTTCCACTAAATCAGAAATGTGTTGCAGAAACTCTTCTGTGTCTAAGTTTTATTGATTGATTGATTGTTTATTCACCAAGAACAAAATTACAGGATAATGAAACAATAAAATTAGTATAACTTGGCGGGATTAAAGCTCTATGAGGAGCTTGTTCTATCCCTTAAGAATGAATATTAAAGAGTAAACAGCTAATCTATGCTTTTTGTAAATACAGAAAACAACCAATATTTAAATTTAAAAGTGCATAAATTTGCATTCATATTGACATCTTTGTACACACAATAATGGTAAACGAAACTTTTAATTTTGATTTTAATAGAGATGTAGAGATAATTCCACGAAGTGTATGAGGTAATTTGTTCCATTCCCTTGGGCAGGCAGGCTAAGTGAATGGTATGAGATGTTGATCACCTGTTTCTATCGAATGGAAAACCGTGCTTGTGAAACCATGTTTATGTTTAGAGAAAACACATTCATAGTCACTAAAAAGCCTCTTTAGTTGACAGTTCTGTTCTTCAGTTAAGTCAATATCACGAATGTTCAATTGGGAAGAACCAGATAGAATTGGAGCAGTTTTAGATTCTTTAAGTGTCACTTGCAATGCACCATCAACACTATGCACATTAACCCTGGCACTCTCAATAAACTTACTCACGTGCAATTCCGCTATTCGTGTACGAGATTTCAATTTGATAGGTCTATAACCAACATTCATTAAAGCGAACCGTCACAACTCCTTTGCACACTGTAGCACAAACACGGGCAATGAACAAGTTAGCAGGTAACTGACCACTCAAATTTGACTCAATCATACCTGGGTGGTTGTTCATTGTCACAGCAGTATGGCAGTAGCCATCAACAATAAGTTCACTGCGTGGAGGAATTGTCACATGACCACCACTCAACTTGACATAACCCAGTTCTCCAGTGGAAGAAATCCTTTTCTCAGCATTTATTTGTTTTATTATAGTTTAATACCATTTGAAAGATCAACATTGTTCCATATGCTTTTATCACAACATTTAAGTACATTCATTCCCACAATACAACAGTTAATATTTTAAGAAGCATCCTTGATAATAAATATTCCGTCCTGGAAACACAAGACCAAACAGTTCAATATCTGCTTCCCTACACCCAGCATAAGGTATTTTTGGTCCATTTGTTGCTGTAAGCTTGAGGTAGCCTATGTCATGAGGGACAACACCCTTGTTTTTCAGATGACTATTAAAGAACACTTTACTTATAGTAGTCACATGTGATCCAGTGTCCAGCAAAGCCTTTACACAAACACCGCCAATTGTTACATCAACCATTAGACATTTACCAATAGACCTGTCCATAAATGTCTCATGCTGTGAAGGACCTGGAACCAACTCTACTGTGGGCCCTCAACAGCAGAATAACTTAAAAATCCCGACCAGGTCGGTTGTTATTCGACCGATCACGTTGGTATTATAAGGGACAGTAACGTTTAAAATGTCCTGGCTTATGGCACTGATAGCATAAAAGTCTGCCCTGTTCATCACGTGACTGTCTTCCCTGCCCATTAAGTGACTGACTAGCCTGCAGGAGCGCAATAATTTTCTTCTGATGTTCTAGGACTTCACGCATAATGGATTGCGAGGTCTCTTGGGATGTTTCTACTGGGAGAGAAGTGGATAATTGGGCTCTGACACTGAACAAACAGTCTCGTCCTCTTCGGACCACACGATGGCTAACGAGACTAGCCCTTCGAATGAAATAAGAGCAGACTTTTTCAGTTTCATCTTTACTTGACGTCTTACGTTAATATCCTGGAGACCATTACTGAAAAGATTCTTTAGCACTTGTCCCATGTCCACAATTTAATTGCCATCCCTCTTTTCTGTAGGAAAATGCTCTTATGCTTTCAGGACGATTTTGTCGGACTTCAAAAAGCTCTCCAATGAGGCTACCTATGGTGGATATGTTCCCATAAACATTGTATAATGTTCGAAAAAATAAATTTGTGTTGCCCTGGTGACGTTCTGGCATTAACTTAACAGTCTTTCGAGCTTGACCAGAGAGATAGTCAAGTATTGTGTCAGCTTGGTCTGACTCCGGAATGTGCCATGTTCGAAAAGCGCTTTTCATACTTTCCAACCATCGACCAAGTTCTTCCGCGCCGGTAAATATTTGTACTTTCCGCTCCCTTGGAATAATAACTGCCGTTTTCGTCTCTCTTTGTTTGAGCTGTTCTGCTTGCTTCTCGACAATCATTGTCAACTATGTTACCCTGGCTTGAATCTTTTCCATGTCCCCACCTTCAGTTATGTCTGCTGTATTGCTCCACCTTATCTGTGAATATCCTACCGGCAACGCCAAATGTAACCGGGTAAAGTAGGTTCTGAGACACCTTAAGTTTTTAAAAGGTTTATTCACAAAGAAAAAGGGGCAGCAATTGCCGATAAATTACTCAAGGCAGCAGACATAGAGGGCAATCTGATTCCAGGTCTACCAGCGCTACCCTGCACCTTGGCAATAGGCCTCAAAAGACGAAAGCTGATAGACGCAGTGACCAGCTAAACTAACTGTGGGCGGAAGTAAACAAATATACGGTCACGTGACTCGTTTTTCGACCATTTGGCGGCAAATCATAGAAAACACAGGAAAAATATATGACAATACGGTTAAATAAGGTCACAGATCACAAAAGCGTGAATTTAGAAGTGCAATAATAAAGCCTGCTGTCGATTTCACCCAAACTGTAATTGGAGGAGACGGAACATATCAAAATTTAATTATGACTGCAAGATGGTAAACATTAAGACCTTGGTCAAGGGGAAATCACTCTTGCTAATCCTTTCAAAAGTCACAGGAAGTTAACTCCCTTTACATTTAGGTATAGGTGAAACTAAACACGACCTGCAAAATGTAATGTTTAGAGTTAGTAATAAACCCATTTTGTACCAAATGAAGATAAGGTCAGTTATGGGTTATCTAATACAGAATGGAGTTTAGCCTTAATCAAGAGGTCCTGGAGAGTTTTGTTCTTCTTGTACGCTATGATAGTTCTATGTGAGAGAGACTTAATCATTTTAGATACAAGGTCTTGATATTCCTGTATTAGCAGAATGGAACATACAAAAGATACAAAAGGAACAATTTCTATACCCTTGAAACTTTACCTGGTTTAAGGTTGACACCCAATGGATACAACGTTTGAAGTGCTTTAATCCAATGAGCTTCTCTCTCCAAGCGTTGCCGTTTGGTTTCCTGTTCAGAAGTGTTCACCTATCGGGGAAGTAATCAGCCCTAATCTGATTGAACTAAAATGATTGTTGGCTCTAAGCCTAAGAGAATTTTTGGTTTCTCCAACATAGCCTACTGTTTATACCTTGTGCGACAACAATTTGGTCCATATCCCAAGACACAGAACAAAGACGTTTGGCTACCAATCCCTCAGTTACCAGGGAACGAAACTTTGGAACCACCTCCCAAACAATATAAAACAAGCAACTACCATTTAAGCAACTTCTTAACACATGGTATGGATGTAGTTGTTCCCTCTGTGATGGTTTATTTTAGATAATCTCATTTGTAGATGTTAACAAAATCCATATTCACACTTTTTATTTTATTAAAGTCGATAAATTATCTCATGTTCTAGATTAATTCTCAGAGACAAGTTTCTAGATAGACCTGAATTTGACCTGAATTGTTCTGGATAACCTAAAGGAGCATCTCGAGAAAAGGCAACACATGTAACATGTAAATTGTGAAAATAAATATATATATACACACATAGATATTAGGTATGGGTTAAAATAAGCACAACCTGAAAAAATGTATCGTTTAGAGTTAGGAGTAAAACCCATTAGTCTACCAAATCAAGATGATGACAGTTAAGGGTTATCTGATACAGAAAGGAGTTCCGTCTTAACAAAAAGGTCCTTGACAGATTTGTTCTTCTTGTACGCTATGATAGGTCTCTGTGATAGAGGCTTAATCATTTTAAGTACAAGGTTTTGATATTCCTGTATTAGGAGACTTGCAAACCTGGTGCTAGGCTGATCATATTGTAATACAACTTCTAGGCCAATTCCGCAAATGCGGAACATGAAGACAACTATTAGGCAGACGTTTCCCAAATCACTTTTGTATTTCGTTGAACTGCAGTCATCATCAAAATTGCCAGCCAGTGACATTCGGCCTTACGAGACCTTAACTCTGCAGCTTCCAACATGACCCGACTTAAAATAATTCCTATGATAGATCAGTCAAAATTTAGTGTTGGGCCAACAAAACAACCAAACATGTGAAGTCACTTAATTGTGTTACCTTTCTTGGAAAAATAATGTTCCTGCAGTGCTATATATGACAGCATGTATTACCAGCAAAAAATATTTGCTCAAAGTAACCACAACCGTCATCAGTCTTAATTAGTGCTCAAAACCAAACATTTGGTCTATTGGCCTACAGAAACCATGTATTTATTAAAGTTTTTTAAAAATAAAAATGAAAACGAAAATCTTAATTTTTTCCACTGGTGTGACTTCGGCGAATTTATAGCATAGTGCGTAGTATATCATTTCATAAAAAAGGTGATTCGCCACACTTAGTTTTAATTAGGCCTACCCTAAACTGAGTTTACGATAATAATTTTTTTTCAAACAAAAATATAATTTTAGCCTATAGATCGTGGCTACATTAAGGCCCAAACCATATTTTCGAATCAAATATTTTTTTGGCGATAATATATTTTTAAAATAGTGTTTCAACTTAAGAAAGAAAATTTCCCATCCCCCTTAAAAAATGCTATATCACCTGAAACGCGTATGTTTTTTGGACGGCCTGAACATGGAAGGGAGATCAGCTCAATGAAGGCGTTTGACTAATTTACGAAATACTATGACTAGAGAAAGCCAGCATGAACTGAGGGCTCCAGGATATTTCAGATGGGGGGCTAAGGGGGAGGGG
>JAVFBZ010204384.1:1972-20688 GCA_032466195.1 Katharina tunicata
TACAACATTAAAAATACAACATTAAAAATACGGCATTAGTTTTGTTTATGATCAGACCTATCAGATATTAAACTGAATTTTGCTATTGAATAACTAGACATAGCATTCTTCTTATTACTTTTAAGGCTATTTTTTATATGCTTCATAAACTATGCTCCATATTCTTGTGGAATTGCAACATTTTGTGTGAAAATTTGGTTCTTTTACCTCAAATTAGCCTGAATAAAAAACAGTGTCTGTGAGTTACTCTCTCTAGGGGCCAGCCTTACGAATCATGCGTAGATGAGGTGTAACGTAATTACCATGACAACCCTCAGGGAAGGTCTTTTACCTCGTGACCATTAAGTCTAGCGTAAACTGATTTCGCTTCGTAAGACTGACCTCTAGAATTGTAAGGGATGCCACTCAAACAAAACGATCACCTGGGGTGGATTCAAGTTTCTAGTGGCTGCGTAAAATCAAAGAAAAATAAGACAGAGGGTTCCCGATATAAAGTCTTAACTTTTGCTTTTAAGGTTATGGCAAATATCAATGGCCAAGGGAGTAAGATGTGGAAGTGTTAGAGGTCTAATCTTTAGGTTATACGATTACTTCCTAGACTCCCGCTTAATCTGGCACAGTCAGACCTAAAAAAAAAAAACTGCCTCCAAAGTAATCAATTTTTTCTTGGTGAGGCCTCTACAAGTATAGAGGATATGTGTGATGATAGGCTTGGTCGTTACTGTCCAGTCACTGCTTAGTAGGAAGGTGTTTGGTTTGATCAATTTGGTACGGTATTCATTAATCCGGTTAGGAAGAATTTTTTTGCGATTATTTTCAGACAATTTCTGTTTAATTATGTCAGTTATCTTACTGGTTATTGCATGTCAACTATATAATACTATATATAACATACTTTACTTCACTTAGTATTAAATTTGTCTCTTTCAATGCAAAATAGGTACTTGGTCTATTGTATTTTTGTCGCTGTTTTAAAATAGTTAAAGCAGTATATTTGTTCTGTTTTTTGTTTCAGGATTTTTATGAAATAGGCATAATAAACCCTTTAAAAAGAGTGGCCAGTTCTATAGAAAATGAAGTAGCAGCAAACCTGGCAATTCGAGCCCTCCAAACAATAGGAGAAGACATTCCGCCAAAACTCCGTCAAGACGTCTTCTCCTGGTCTACAAACGATGTACAAACATGGCTTCATCTCATAGGTAAGTTAACCTCGATTAACTTTTTTTATTTCACTTTTGTTAGCAACCCTGTTGGGTACAGCTACGGTTTCGCTTTGCCCTGGATATTTGGGTGCTAACGGGCACCAGAACTTGTCTTCTGTTTGTTTTGTCTTGTTTATTACCAGTCATGGAGGTTTTCTTCACCGGTTGGACATGCACACGAACATAGGAGTAAAAATAGCCTTAAATTTTTTGTAACACCCAATCAAACTCATTCTTACATCAGTATTTCATATATCACGCTCTAGCTAGACGCTTTTACATGTATGTTCCGTAAACGTATCAAAAAGCCAGAGCTGATCTGAATAAAGTGGAGAATAAAGATAGGAATTATTTTGCACCTTACCCTAAATCGTCAACAAATTCGACCTAAAGGGCACAAGTTTTAAGTTAATTATGGATTTGATAAATGTGTTTGGAACTAAGACTTATATTTTCTCATTTTTTCAAGTCTGAACTTCATAAAATTTCAAGATTGTGTTTCTAGACTTCTTTACTTTTGCATAACATGTAGTTTATTAAGTGCTAAAGAGGTCAAATTTGTTGAGGATTAAGGGTACCTCATCTTAGAAGGGCAAAAACTATGTCTTGAGTAAAATTCCACATCTGTTTTCCTAATCCTAGCATATTTACGATAAGTTTTGTCAGTTGAAATATAAATTTTACAGCCTCTGTTTTAGTCTCCCACCAACAGACAAATTGTTTTAAAAATTTTGAGAAAAGTCACGTGACCCTTAAACATTTTTAGTCTTGCTTAATTGAACCTTTGTGCTGTTTCCTAGCATTGCACTCTTGCAAATGCTCATAAGCCGCATTTTTGGCATTATTTTATGTGCAATCTCGCGCTACTGGACAAGAAACAGTGTATGGTTAAATTTGGTAGCCCTTACATGTATGTCTCCACATTATCAAGGAAGGGCTGCAGGTGCAAGTAATCACTTTCATACCAATTTTCATTTTAACTTGTGCAGATTATAAACTTCTATGTACATGTACCTAGTCAGGAACATTGAGTTGTAGGAGTAGTAGAGGTTCGATCACGGGTGGTTGGGTGGGAGCCTTCCGTGCACTGGTGCTTTCTGAGCTACGAAATCCAGGGGGACGTTTTGTTATGGTGTCTTCTTTTTTGTCCAGTAAATGTATTGTGGTGTCTTCTGTGTTGCCAACGTTGTTAAGGGTGGTTTCCTTCATTGATTGGTTGGCACGCCAAATTATGAGTTGAATAACAGTAAGTATGGCCTAAAACCCCAATCAATCAATCAATCAATTAATATCATCTTGGAACCGTTTGCGGTACATGTTTGTTTGTCTATAGTTCCGGAGCTATGCCTTGGATTCCAGAATTACCAATCTTTTTTTTCTCACTTTGCTTTGTGCTTGTATTATTGTAAAGATGTTTTTTGGTCCCTATTTTTATTTAGATAAATCGGATCTCAACTCAATTCAAAAGCTCTTGGATCAAGTTTTTTTTTCTCTGTGTCCAGAATAGTGTTCGAGAATTCTTTGGATGCTAGCCAAAAACTTCTGATGCTGTCCCAGCTCCAATTGTTTTTGGAGATTTTCTTTTGCAGCATTGAAAAAAGTAAACCAGTTTCGTAAGAGGATTGCCTATGACTTTACATGTAGCTGCGATTAACAGAAGACTTAAAGGGAAAGAAAACGAACAAACAGAGTCATGCTCAAATTATAGACCATAGCAGGGTGTTAATAAAACTGATGTTACATTTTATATGGAATTTGTCGTTTTCCACTGAAAGACACTTGAATTGATATACCAAGGTCAAATATAGGGTGGGCTTTCTATGCCATATTTTATTTATTTATTTTTTGTAGATAATAATAACCAAAAACTAATCCAAATTTAACCCCAGCGAAAAATAAACCATACAAATATACAGAATAAAGCTAAATACATGTACAATGCACCACATCGTAATATACAGTTACTTTGGTGAAATGATCACTACAGGAAGTGTAGCGTAAAAAGTCCACCATGCATTTTACCTCAGTATTTCAATTCAAGTGTCTTTCATTGGAAAACTTGAATTCTACAAAAAATGTAACGGCAGTAATAATTTGAGTATGACTTTGGTATGACCCCAATCAATCAATGAGAAAATGGTAGCGTTAGCATGTGAACATTTTCATGCAGGCATGCCCTTTTTATTGTACGACTTGCAGATTACTGTTGACTTGAAATTCCAAGTCAGCAGTTACGTCAAAAGTAAAACTCTAATACTATCAAGTGTATCAGTATGAATTGTGTACAGCTTGTTCTAGACTTTGCATAATCTACCTGCAATTTTGGGGCTGCTGATTGTGCCGTGTGTAAACCCTCTAAACACAAATTATCCGGAATAGGTAGGAACTCCATAGCCAACATTTTTTATAAGTGAAGTTTTCCTGTGGTTTCAGGGTTTTGCACAGTTTTTTCTCTGTGGTCCACCGTATAACGTCACCACATAGTCTTCATGTATGTGAGAAAAAAAACCTGGAGTATGACGTTAAACACAACTCAAATAACTAAATATGAATGGATGAAGTCTTTATTCACAGAGGAAATAAATTCAATCAAACTAAACCTTGTCCTCGACCAATGCCCTGCTTAACACCAACAGAATAGGATATTTAACATAGCAATGTCGTACGATGGGAGCTTTATATCTCCGGGGGATCTTTGAGCTAAGGGGCATCAGAAAGAGACTTTGTTGTGCCAGTGGTGTGCTATTTATGTCTTTTGAATGCCCCGTGTTGTCTTGCATGTCGTAAGGGTGGTTTCCTTTGCCCATTGTGCTGGCACGCTGCCATATGAATGAAAAATAACTTAAGTATGATGTAAAACCCCAATCAAACACCAACAAAAAAGTTAATTAAAATAATAATAAATTTATAATAACACATCACCCTGATGAACACAAGTGTAAGACAAGTGAACTCAAAGGTTTCTTAAAGTCACATACGCACCAAAATGTTCTGTATTTTAGGTTTTCACAGAATCACACGAACTATATATATTTAAAAAAAAAAAAAAAAGTTAGAGGTATTCCGTTAATTCTAGATTTGAAGGTGTAGGTAGTTTAAAAGCCTATTAAAGTAAAAAAAAACAGAAAATTCTGCCAGAAATTTTTATTGGAAATCTGCTGTCACATCTCAGACACACTTTGATGTACCGACGTGACTCCGAGTCAACTGTGTTAGCCACACCCTTTACAAGGTTAAAAATGTTGGCTCATTACAAACAAGGTCATTCACCGCTGATGTGTTGAATTCGAATAACTGTTATATTTCTCCTGGTCTGTACAAGCTTTGTACTGATTTAATAATTTTTATTTTAAAGTGACTGTTTTAATTTTTGAACAAACATCAAATCTTGTAACAATCAAGGCAAACAGAATTAGTTGAAAATTCCAAATTTTGGGTGCGTATGTGATTTTAAAGAAAATTAAGATTCACACTCTAGCTGAAATATATATTTATAATCTAGCGTCTCATTCACGCAAAATGGTTATCAAATATCCTGGTTTCATGCCATCATTCACATTCATTTTTATAGATACGTACATATACATGCTTACCGGCACCTAACCCTTGTTGCTTTGTTTTCTAATGCGTCTCTTTATTTTATAGCTTTACGGTAACTTGTTAACCCTGCCATCTAAGGGCAGACAACTGGTGACTAGTTTAGTTGATATATTATCGTGAGCGGTCTCGTAGACAACAGGAGAAATTTGTGTTAAAAGGACTCTGAAATAACTCTGTTTATGACTCTCTATTTGTGGAGTTACAGCCCTCGGTTGGTGTGGCGAGATGTAATGGCCTTTTAGTCTGACCCATACAATAATTGAATAACATCCATAAAATACTTCTTCACAGCCGTCGAGGGGAGCCTCGTGGTTGTGTTTTATCTGGAGTAAATTGAAATGGCAATCCCCAATACAGTTTATAGAAACAGTAGTATGATTCTAAAATGTTACGTCTAGGAAGTGTGATGTGAATATGGTTTATTAGATTTTTATATTGCCCTATAAATAGCGTTTTTCATAATTGTGTTTTATCATTATACATTTGGCAGTAGGTGAAAATATACCACCAAATGTGAGGTTACATGTACAACAAATAAAAATATTAATTAATATTTACTAGTTATTGTAAAGTGTACCTTGGTCTTTTATTTATTCTTCATTATCTGGATATAAATGAGCTAGTCATTCTTCTAATCAATCAGTCAATCATTCAGTCAAGCAAGCATCTTTTACACGAATTAAAGGCTATTATTTCTAACTGAAAGCGATCACTTGGCATAATTGTGCGTGTGTCTTATACATGAATTTATCACATGCAGTTCTGGTATAGTCTGAGGCACCAGTCTTCCTATCCAAAGACCTCGGCACAGATACCAAGTTATTGACGGAGACATCTGCCTCCAATGATCTGTTTTCTTGAATAATTACTTACGTGACATGTTTTGTCAGGATTGATTCATGTTTTATGCAACATGTTATGTTATTCCTCCGCTCAATTTCTATGAATGGCCATTCTGATGAAGCAGTTTTTTTACCTCCCAAAGCCGAAGACTGGCAGATGATTTTAGAGTAGCCAATTTTCCTTCTGTTGCTCTGAGCTAACTCGCTACATACTTAACTACATTTGCTTCAATAGAATGATCAAATAAATAAAAAAATACATCTTGATATGTTTTTACTGACAGGAAATTCAAAAATATGGAAATTAATGTGACAGAATTTTTTTTGGGGGGAATGCAATGATTATTGAGAGGGCCTCATGGGAGAATAGCTTTATTCTACAACGTGAATTACAAGAAAATATTGGTTGCGTTAAAATGATTGTATTGTAGGCCAGATTGAAACTGGTCATGGGTTTACCCTAATAGCGGTCCCTGCCCCAACTTGTAATATGACTTATTGGATTTTAACAGTTAACAAAATGAAACTACATGTATGAGATTTTTTGTGGTGATAAAAGTACTTAAAACCTGTTATTACAATAAGGTGAATTATTCGAAAGATATTAATTTATTAAATTATCAAAAGATGAATTGATGCTTTTAATTCTAATTTTTATGTGTGTGTTTGTTTCGGAATTGGAATAATTTTTAACTGGTAAAATTTTTTTTTTTTTTTTTTTTTTCTTTTTTCGTTGATTGTTATTAAATGATTTTAAATGTGTAGAGGATGTCTGGGTGGAAGAGGATCGACAGGTCACATTTAAGTCCTGTTCAGAATTAACAATTTGAATAAATTTTAACTGGTAAAATGTTTTGCATGTTGTCCTTTTCTTCTTCGTTGATTGGTGTTTAATGAGGTTAACTGTGTAGGGTATGTGTGGGTGGAGACTAATTGACAGGCAGCATTTCAGTCCTGTTCAGAATTTGTTTTATTACCTTGAGTGCCACATCGCTTTAGTTACTTGTTAAAATTTAATAGGCCTGTGTCTTATTAGTCAATAAAATTGCAAGCATTTGTTTTAGTGTTAATTTTCTATAAAAAAAATGCTGTCCCCAATCAATTTAACTGTTAATTTAATCTGAAAAAGGAAAACATATAGGAACTAGCAACAAACTGATCTGGATAACATCTTGAAAAATGACATAAAACTAGCTCTTAGCCCATTTAATTTAATGATAAATATATAACATGTTTCAGAAAAAATATAAAATAAAATGTATTTAAACAATTATCCAATGGAAATACTACATGTTATTTATTGAACAAGCCCTCTGGCCGATGGCAGGATGTTTTAAGCTTAAATTCATGCTGTCGTCTAGCTAAGGCAGTATGTTTTTTAAGCTTACGTTCATTCTGCTAAGGACAGGATGTTTAAAGCTGCCATTAAGGACAGTGTGTTTCAAGCTTACATTCATGCTGTTCTCTGGCTAAGGCAGGATGAACAAGCCCTCTGGCCGATGGCAGGATGTTTTAAGCTTAAATTCATGCTGTCCTCTAGCTAAGGCAGTATGTTTTTTAAGCTTACGTCCATTCTGCCCTCTTGCCAAGGCAGGATGTTTAAGCCTACATTCATGCTGTCCTCCAGCTAAGGACAGGGTGTTTTTAGCTTACATTCATGCTGTCCTCCAGCTAAGGACAGGATGTTTTTAGCTTACATTAAAAACAGTGTGTTTAAAGCTTACATTCATGCTGTTCTCTGGCTAACAGGTGGCTAAGGCAGGATGTTTTAAGCTTACATTCATTCTGTCCTTGTTTTAGGCTTACAGTGTAAATTCATGCTGTTCTCTGTCTAAAGACAGGATGTTTCAAGCTAACATTCATGCTATCCTCTGGTTAAGGCAGGATGTTACAAGCTTACATTCAAGCTATCCTCTGGTTAAGGCAGGATGTTACAAGCTAACATTCATGCTATCCTCTGGTTAAGGCAGGATGTTACAAGCTTACATTCATGCTATCCTCTGGTTAAGGCAGTATGTTACAAGCTTACATTCAAGCTATCCTCTGGTTAAGGCAGGATGTTACAAGCTTACATTCAAGCTATCCTCTGGTTAAGGCAGGATGTTACAAGCTAACATTCATGCTATCCTCTGGTTAAGGCAGGATGTTTCAAGCTAACATTCATGCTATCCTCTGGTTAAGGCAGGATGTTACAAGCTTACATTCAAGCTGTCCTCTGGCTCAGGGCAGGGGTTTTCAAGCTTATATTTAGCACTGGAGAGACATTATCAACCCAACAGAGCTCTTGAAGTGACTTCACATTGATTGGATGTGTTACTTTCCCTGATTCGGAAATACACCAACCTCAAACAAGGTACCCTTGTGAATGGTGTTAAACATGATTTGATCCACTTTCATGAACAAACTTTCACGAGTACACAAATTACCTGTCATTTTGCGTCTATTGCTAAGAAAAGGTTGCTAACCACAAACCATCTGACAGGCCAGTGGGACCAATGACAACTGACAATAGTCAAACTAGAGACAGTGAAGCTTTTAGATATGAATGAGTGTGTGAATGGAGAAATACTCAACAGAAATGTATGACACTGAAGTGACTTAACATTTGTTGGCTGTGTTCTGTAGAGTTGCTGTCATCTTGTGGAATACACCGCACATATATGAGTTAAACACCTTTGAATCTGCACGAAACACCAATCAATCAACCAATCAGAAACGTATATTTGAAATTGCCCATCCTTTACATGAGGGCATTGACTATATTATTTTCATATACAGTTTTCTTCTTGACAACGATGTCTGAAATGGCATTGAAATTTTGCAATTAAATAAAGTCTAAGTTTGAGTCCTTATTTCATGCTTACTTAGTTTAAAAGCTTAATTTATGAATGCCACTGGCA
Source organism: Katharina tunicata (assembly GCA_032466195.1). Taxonomy (NCBI): domain Eukaryota; kingdom Metazoa; phylum Mollusca; class Polyplacophora; order Chitonida; family Mopaliidae; genus Katharina; species Katharina tunicata. The sequence goes on from JAVFBZ010204384.1 coordinate 10,517, forward strand.
GGGAATTTGGCAGGAGCCTATTGTGCCCTGGTGCTCTCAATGCTAATGAGCATCAGGAAGCTGATTTGTTGACCGGTCCTGTTTTTCGTCCTGTAAATGTAGGCCTACCGTCGTGTCTTTTGTGTAGCCAGTGTTATTTAGGGTGGTTTTAATCTCTTACAGAAAGTTGACTTTTAAACCTTGGATAGTAAATAAAAAAAGTTTTTATTTTTTTTACCGTTTTGCATGATTAATATGTTCGCAACACATTCACAATCAAGAAACCCCCCCCCCCCCCCCCCAAATTAATTGCTTTTTTTAAATTGTTCACACCTTATATAAATATACACAGGCCCTGAAACATAATGCCTAAGTCTCCACTCCAGAGAAAATGATAAAAAAAGAAGATATATTTTATCAAACAATTACAAGCCAGGTTACTGTGGGTTTCCTCCGACCATTGCGCTTGCACACCGTAAAATGAGTGAAATAACCAGAAGTACAACCATAAAATCCAATCACACAAGCATATCTAAATGCCACTGAAAGATATTTTATTTTTGGCCTACCCTGGATATAAAATTTGAACTCAATCAACATAAATCTATAATCAACATGTTTCTTTATTGCTCTGCGGCTTTTGCATGTTGTTCTCTGAAAGCATTTCTTGAGTTGATTATTGATATTTTCTGATATCTGTTTTTTCTCAGGTTTTGCTAATTTTGGATGCAGTTTTTGTAAAGAGAACCGAGTGGATGGGGAGTTATTACTAACTTTAACAGAGAGGGAACTAGAGAGAGATTTAGGAATGACCAATGGTGTTTCCAGAAAAAGGCAAGTTATTATTTCATATATGTACAGGGGATATTCCTTATTCCAATTCCTTGTTCATGTCATTGTATGTAAGCTTGCCTGTGTGGAGTAAAAGTTTGGAAATAACCAGTGGTGTCGCAGCATGAAAGTAAATAATTCAGCTCATATTTTATTCAGGATAGGGTGATTCATGTTTGCAAGTCTGTCTGAAAATGGACCAGAAAAGCAATCAAGTTTATACATTATGAATTTTACTTCTTGTGGGACATCAATTAAAAGACATGTTTTCTAAGTAAAAGGCATCTGTTGGGCATATTTATAAGTCCAATGTATCCATGTATAATTACTCAATTTTGTTAATTTCAGATTTTTGCGAGAACTGGCCTTATTGAAAGAAATTGCTGATTATTCTTCCTGTGATCCTGATAACTTGGCTGATGAACTTCGGAAGGTCGGGCCAGAATACGCCCAGCATACCTTTAATCTGGTGCATGCTGGGATATCCAAACCTCTCATCGCTACCCTCACACCAGACCAATTAAATACAATACTCAAAGAGGACTGTGCAATAGACAACGGTGTCCACCGAATTAATATAGTAGAAAAATTTACATGTAAGTTGTCATTTCCTTTAGTTTCCTTATTAAACCAGAAGTATATTATAACCTGGAGTATGAAACGAGCCATTAACATGGCGTATCAATGGCGTTGAAGCTCTCACTAAAGCAGATTGACAAAGAAGCCGCCTTTAGCGAGAAGCAGTGGTCATTCAGATGAATACACAAAGCAGAGTTGCAATCAGCTTGCCGTTTGCTAGTTAGATTTTTCCCATGATTCGTCAGTCGATTTGAAGATTTAGATCGAAACTGCACGAAAACGAAAATAAATCAGTTGGTGTGCATCTAGGTCAGATGGTACGTATATGGGCTCTGAAAAACAACATTGCCGATGATATGTGTCAATGGCTTGTTTCATAGTTCAAGTTAACAGACTTCTGATTAAACCTATAACCGATTGTGATTTAATTACTAAACTGTGAAGATGCATCTTAATTTCTGACCAATTCATTCATTTTGATATAGCTGATGGTTGTCGAAGTGCCTGGTGCTCTCAGAGCTAAGAGACATGAAGAGGCAACATGTGGCCTCTGGTCTTGCATCATGTTCTTGGCAAATGCTGTCTTTGTTTCTATGCATTGACAACAAGTGGGGTTCCTTCATCCAGTGAACTGGCATGTCGTCATTTAAGCAAACTTAAATAAATGAAATAAGTACTGATAAAAACCCCAATCAATTAGTTTAAGATAGAGCTACTTCTGCTGTATAAAATACTCAGTATTGGAACATGTATGCCATCATGCTTCAAATGACATTGGCAATGCAAGAGGAGTATGCTTTAGTGGCATTTATATTGTTTGTTTGATTGGGGTTTTACATCGTATTTAAATTTATTTAACTTTTCACTTCCTGATGTCAGAGAGCACCAGGGCAAAGGGAACTACCGCCAACAACTCAATGGCATTTATAAATGAAGATACTTAGGCGCTAAGACTACTACAGTTTCTGGCTAATGACAACCCATTTATGTCTATTCTGACATCCAAGAAGAAAAGAAGTTGGCACTGTGCCAAACTTTTTAAAACTGAAAAAAATGTTAACAGTAGACCTCGCTCTCAATGCTTTGCAATGGATAATGGTTCTGTGGGTGTGTTTTACAATAAATGATAGCTATTGTGGTTATAACTGTTGCAACAAAGTTTCCTCTGGCCAGCAACTTGGGGCCAATTACTGTACAAAAATGTTTTTGTAGACTGTTTGAGAGCTGTCAGGCAACGACAGGCATAGGTCATTAATCTAGAAGACAGCAATTTTATAATAATAAAAAAGACACCCATAACATTTGGGTCAACTGAAGTGACTGAATTGTAAACAGAAAGATTGAATATGCTTTGGAGAAGGTAAAGCTGTGGGGGTTGGGGATAGGATACGAAAGTAAATCTAATGCATTACAAGACTAACTTGAAATTATCTCTATTTTGTTTAGCAATGAGTTTCTCCTGTAAACCAGAGTCTGAACGAGACGGAGCTGACAAAGAATGTGAAGCCGATTCAGATTCCGATTCAGAACGGAAAACGCTGGATGTTGTTATTAGTTACAGGCGGTCAAATGGCTCACAACTGGCAAGGTAAGATATTTATTAATCACTAATCCATCCTGGAGGCTAGAGACGTGATTGACTGGCCAGAGGCTTCTGTGTTATATGGTCTCTGATGTTACGGCCATCAGGAAGCCGATTGTTGTGGCATCTGTTTTTGTCATATTCTTGTACAGTGTTGTCTTTCTAGTTTCATTTTTGTCAGACATCTAGAGTGGTCCTCTTTGGCCATGCCACCAGGATCGCGAGCAGTGATATCTGTGAAATTATGATCTCAAAAAAAAAATGTCTACCTAAGAAACAAATCAAGCTTAGTTGCAGTGAGAAGCAAATTTAGGTGTGGTTTCTTCTTTTCAACCCCAAAAATTCATCTTTATGCTGTATGTTTTACATCCTGTGATATTCTTGTACTATGTTGTTTGTGAATTGTGCTGTCTAGGGGTGGTTTCATTCAAGCCTTGAGCTGTCTAGTGGTCAAATATGGAATAACTTTAAAGTACTGGTCAAAAACAAAATTAATAAAAAAAAGGTTGGGAAAAGCAACCAAAAGCTAGAGGCTTATATTGTAACTCTTGTGTTTGGTCACTTTTCCAAACCTTTTTTTTATTTTGGTCTTCTCTATGAAAACTCACCCTTGTTTTTAAAGTGAACTGTATGTATAAATTCTAAGTAAGTTTTACATTCTGCCTTTGTCATTTCTTATGAGCGAGTAAGATCATCTCGGAAAGCTCAAAAGACATTTTCAGAATGTACAAAGTGGTTTTGTTTTTTTGACCAGTATTGTTAAACACTCTATATATACTCGGATAAAACCTTAAGGTATGGCTTGAAAACTTGATTAGTGAAGCGAAGGTTATTCCTGCAAATGTGTGATGTGAGGCTGACACCCCTCCATATGATTGAAATAACCTTAAGTAAGTTAAGTTTGGAATAAGTCCCAAGCAAACAACAAAAATCAACAAGATCTACACATCAATGTTTCATTTTCCCCTCAAACTAAATATTACCAAAATCAACAACATATTTCTTCCTCATTCAGCAGTCAGCAGTCAGCATCGGATGACCTTGTCAATGTCAAGTGTGTTGTCATGACTACCAATTGTCCAGTGAGACAGAACTTGGCCAAAAATATTAAGCTAATAAAAACTAAATACAGTCACAGTATGGAAGACTGGTTGTAATTGTGTACATGTGCTTGCATGAATATGAATTCGTATATATGAAGTGAATAGGTTATTGCTGTGTCAGTAATGGAATGGAATATTGCAAAAGGAATAAACACCAAGTACTTGTAATCCATTACGAATGTGTTGAGGACAATGCTGTTAACATTGACACTAATACATTAACAAGTTTAACCTAGGATAGTTATTGATTTAAGGCGAATGTTAGGTCTAATCTTAGACTGGAATCAATTTCACGCCTGGAATTACAACTGATATTACCTGGAATTGCTTTGTTTTTCCAGTTTATTAAAAGTCCACCTGCAGCTTCGAGGATTTAAAGTTTACCTGGATGTCGATCGTCAAGACAACGGTCACCTTAATGACAGACTGTTGACTCAAATCCGAGCGGCAAAGAATGCTGTGTTAGTATTATCAGAAGGGGCCCTTGACGACTGCATAGTGGATGATGACAACACAGACTGGATTCACAGGGTAAGGGTTCAAGGTCAAACTGGTGAAGAGTGACCAGAGATGAGGATAACAAGGAATTCATTCATACGGTCAAGGTCAAATTTGTAGTCAAGAGTAAAGCTTAGGAGGTTGAAATGAGGATAAGACATGAAATGAAAAGGGCAAAACCCAAGGTTACTAGGATGATGTGGGTTATTGAGTGAGGGGGTTGATGATACATATTAAGTTTAACCAACAAGAGCCTGTGTATTAATTCAACAAATAGCCCGAGTACGAGGCAGATGATTTTTTAAAATGAAAAGCAAGGCTGATATTCACTGTAATACACAGGCTCAAGTTGATTAATATTCTAATTTTTTTTTACCTTTTAAGTATTTTTTTATGTAAAAATGTATATATTTTTGACTGATCTGTACGGTTACCATGGCTACACATTGTTGTTCACATGTACCTTGCAACAACAGAACACTGGAATGTCTTTTTCGAACAAAGTATGTAATCTTGCAACACAGACATGATGTCTCAAAGGTTGATAAAGCCAAGAATGTGATCTCATCTTTGTATGACGTGTTTACTGTTGAATATTATCCCTAGTGATCACACAATAATCAACAGCTTTTGAGTGGAAATATCTGGGGTGTAGTGTGGGAAGAGTATATTACAGACTGTCAAGGTTAAGGTGGCGTAGAGGTTTATAGAAATAGTGATCAGAATGAAGATGACAGATTATATGCATATGGTTAGTGGGGTCAAGGTCAGATTGGAGCGGAAGGTGATAGTTTCAACGAATGAGGATGAAGCAGACTGGATACACAAGGTCAGTGGTCAATGTTGCATTGGTACAGATGCTAAGAGTTTGAGGGGGTGAGAAGAATGAGGTCAACATGGTCGGGTCATGGTTTCAAGGTCAAGTAACATAACTGTACAGGGCCAGAGCTTAATAGTGTGGAGAATAAGTGTAGCATAGACTAGGGTAGTGCGTAGGGTAAAGGTCAGACCAGTATAATTAACATAACAACGAATATCAGTGAAAACAAAATTTATTTCATTTCATTCATTTCATAGTTTTATACATACTCTTTAATGATGAATAAAATAGAAACTTTGAATGTGTTTTTCCCCCCTTTATTCTTGCATTCCGTGTATTGCTGAGATGTACATGTACTTAGTTAATAAGATTAGGACAAGCTTTTTTCTCCTTCATTTCAGGAGATTGCTGCTGCCTTGTCAGCCAGCTGTAACATTGTCCCTGTATTGTTTAACTTTAAATGGCCTCCAATGGAACAACTACCTGAAGATATACGGAAAGTCTGCTGCTACAATGGAATAAAGTGAGTCCATAACATTTAATCTACTCTTCAATTAGTCAGACAAACTTGTTATTGGAAACAACTACATGTACTTAAAAGAATTGAATGGGTTGAATAAGATACAAAAACTAGTATTATTTAAGTTTGGAAACCTTTGTCTGTCGATCGATCCATATTTTTTTTCCAGGCTTTTAACTGCCGGTATAGGCCTACAGTATGGTGAACAGATTGGCGTGTTTTGGGTCCAAGGCTAGTCCTGTCTCATAATTGTTTGTTGTAAGTGTTAGGGCGAAGAACGGCAAAGATTCAAACCTTACACTGTAACATAAGTGACTTCATTTTCCTTTTCCCATTGGACTGGAACACCGGCAAAGGAGCAAAATTGAGTGAAGGACAACAGAATTCCAAACAAACAATCAAGCCAATCCTGTGGCTACAATTGTATTAAATTATCCTTGTTGAAGGAAAGTTTTCTGAACAAACATTTTTAACTAGCAAAGGGCTTTGTTATATTTTGTTTTCAATTAATTTGTTGTTGTTGTTGTTGTTTTAACAGATGGATCCATGACTATCAGGATGCCTGCGTGGACAAACTAGAGAGATTTTTACGACAACCTGCCAAACCCAAGCAACTTCCCACAGAGTGTTGCGTGTCAGATGCGGGATCTAATGGTCAAGCACACGCTTCGTGCTCGGGTGCACACGCACTGACACCAAGCTGAGAGTGACCAGCCTCCCTTAGTCGTACGGTTTGAGGGAGGGCGACTACTAAAACAGAACTTAGAAGGGCAGGTGTACCCAGTGCATAGTGATACATTTTTGTCATGCAGAATCAGGTGGACTATTGGAGCATTCAGTGGATTGCATTATGTGACAAACATATCAGTATGGATTACCTCTCTTTATTGAACTCTTTTGTCTGTGGAAGTTAAGAATTTGCATGGATTCCAATAACCATGGCATGTTGTAATGTATGTGATTGGAGCACTGTGACGTGGGAAATACGATGCAATTCATTTTTTGGAGTTTCTTCCTACACATGTGCTTTATAACCTTCTCTATCTCTTGCTGTCTTCTAACAAGAATTCTATAGGGAGTGTGATATTATTATTAGCAAGAGCTGTGCTGCGAGAATATGGTCTTGACGAAATAAGTGCATTTTGGGATACCCTGATTTGTATCCAGGTGATTTACATATGTCTGTTATAGCTTTGTTATGATAATTAAAAAAAGGAGTTTATCTTATCAACAACATCCGAGATCATTCCTGTGAAAGTTAATAACATGTTGAAAATTTGACGGATTTTGCACCTGTTTTAATTCAGGGTTCCATCTTGGATTTTTTGTTCTCCCTTTTTTGTGTTCTTTTTTAACTTGAGAGGTGTTAACAACAGAAATAATCACAAATATCCGCCATGATTCTTGTACGTCTATCTCGGTGAAATCAAAACTGGCTGAATATATGATTACTAATCCAATAGAGTGATCAAAAACAATGGAGGAAAAACAAACCAGAAGTTTTACCGCTTACTAAGTATTATTCCAAGATTGTGAAAATATATCAGATTTGTTATGGAATACTTTATGCTGGATAAAAAAATAAAACCCCAGCTATATAGAAGCTCCAAGGGTTTAGTGTTTCCTTTTATCTTTTGATACATCCTGACCAAGAGATCAGAGCCAACTCGCCCACCTGTGATCTCCTACCAGACCCAGTTAATTATATTGAAAAGCACATCAGGTAAGCTTCCATACTACTGTTAACAGTCCAGAAATCTGAAGATGAGGTTGTAGCTGTTTAGTGGGAGTTTCCTGTTCCCTGGTGCTCTCTGGTCGAATTAAGGTGCATCAGGAAGCCGATATGTCTTTGGCGCCCTGTACTTATCCTTCACCCTATGGGCTGCCAAACCGTTCTATAAGTGAAATAACATCAAGTACGGCGTAAAACCCCAATCGCTCAATCAATCAATGGTGTACATGTTATTGTTTATGAGCATACTTTAGGCAGAATACGCTAAGTTTTTCTCAAAGTCTATTGTATTGAAATTATTTAAGATTGTGCTTTTGAATACAGTCCCCTTGAGCCCTTAATTCAAACAGATTAACACAGTTTTATCCTGAACTTGCTGGCTGCTTCAGATGGAATCTTTGGTCACTTTAGGTGATAGAATGTTTAACATTATTGAAAAGTAAATGGGGTAAAAGAATTTGAAAAATATAAAAAAATGAACTCTCTTTTAAAATCCTGCTATCTTGTTTTAAAATAGGGCCTACATGTAGCATATATGATACAGTTTAGATCATGTTAAGGATTTGAGTTCAGTGACATAAGTTCTATAAAGTTATTAATTAATTATTTTCATATTTTCTTATAGGTTGAAATGGAGCGATTGGTGATGGGGGCCCCAAGGGTGATGCTAACTTTATTAGAGTGAGATGCCTTTTAAACAAATCATGAAGACATACAGATGAACTACATGCATGAAACTACAGTTTTTATTTATTTTGTGTTATTTGCAAAAAGATATTTTTAACTTTGTAGAAATGATAATGTCTTCTTAGATTTATTACGAATTCTTTTGAGTAACGTTTACTTTTTTTCAAGTATACACAGTTTTGTTTTTTTGTCATTCTCAAATTTTGTTTTCAAAGTGACCTTGAGAGACGAAAGGTTTAGAGGTCATGCTCAAACTTTAAAAGAGACAACAGTTTCTTTACGTAACTCTTTAAAGAACCCCTAGTATATGGTTTCCAAGTTCTTCCTACGTGACACAATATTTTTAGTCTCCATCCTAAAACCGTTCTCAAATGATTTAAATTTCATGATCAAAATTCTATATAATTAAGCTGCCTGGAAAATAACAAATTCTTAAGATTAATTTCTTCTCTAAAATGCCATTCAGCGCTAAGTTTATTTAAGCGATCCAAACCTCCTTGTTCAACCATTGTGGGGTGTACACAAATCTCTGAAATGAGACAATGTTTATTTAAATAACTATAAGCTTGTTTAAAAGTTAAAATTTTAAGACGCAAAGCTGTCAGAGAACGTTTGGGGTTGTCATTTGTGATATTGGCGTACTTATTTCTTCAGGAGGACTAAAGTTATCAATGATGTGTGTGAATATTAATGTAATAGTAAATAAAAGTAAAACTAACTGATAAGGCTACCTTTTAATAATGTGGCCCATTTGTACTATGGCTGATATTAGAGGTTTCCAGTAAAAAACATTACTAAAACTGATAGGGAAAAAAGTTTTGCCAAAAGATGAAAAAGTTAATTCTTGTGTTTACAACAACAACACATTTCAACTCTGAAGTCATGGATTTCTTACAATCATAATTAACCATTCCAATTCTTTTCCATTTGCATTTTGGCTTGCATGACTTAATTTTAAGAATCAAATGTCATTTTTAGAAGATTTTATACTTTATTAAATTTTATTATTATTATAATAGGCCTACTTTGTCATATTTTATTTTGATTTCTTTGATCCCTTAAGTTGTTATTAGTTTTCTTATATTCAAAAAGATATGTATTTTATGGGCCCAGTCAGGTAACATAATATATAGTGTGTGAGTTTATCTGTAATATATTTATCTGTAATATATGTACACTACCATTGTATAGATCAACAATAAACAAAGAAGAAATTATTTTTATTGGATGGGGCAATGTATAGTTTACACTATGACACTATCTGAAAGATGTTTTATACAAATCCTAACAATTGTATCGCTGTATGTTTTATTGTGGCTATTATTATTTGACTTTCAAGCTTGCCTTTAAGGTCCACGGTTACAATTAGCCTAAAACAGTTATATCTAAGTTACGCTTATGTGTTGATGGTCCTTATGAGACACCTTCCAAAATTAAGCTCTCTTGCAGTCTGTTGTATACATCGTCTTAAAAAGCCAATGTAGGAAAACTGTTATCGCTGTGTTGTATATGGTTTTCAGAAGCCACCGTAGAAAACTCTCATTAATGTGCTGTATTTATGGTTCTAAGAAGCCACCATAGAAAACTCTCTTATGAATGTGCTGTATTATGGGCCTAAGAAGCCGCCATAGAAAACTCTCTCATTAATGTGTTGTATTTATGGGCCTAAGAAGCCGCCATAGAAAACTCTCTCATTAATGTGCTGTATTTATGGTTCTAAGAAGCCACCATAGAAAACTATCTCATTAATGTGTTGTATTTATGGGCCTAAGAAGCCACCATAGAAAACTCTCTCATTAATGTGTTGTATTTATGGGCCTAAGAAGCCACCATAGAAAACT
>JAVFBZ010204384.1:20788-32506 GCA_032466195.1 Katharina tunicata
CCACCATAGAAAACTCTCTCATTAATGTGTTGTATTTATGGGCCTAAGAAGCCACCATAGAAAACTCTCTCATTAATGTGCTGTATTTATGGTTCTAAGAAGCCACCATAGAAAACTATCTCATTAATGTATTGTATTTATGATTCTTAGAAGCCACAATAGAAAACTTTCTCATTACTTTAAATGTGTCGTATTTATGGTCATAAGAAGCTACGATAGAATTCTCCTTTATTAATGTGTCGTATATACATGTATGGTCCTCTGAAGCCACCGTAGAAAAGCTCCCAAGTTGATGTGCTGTTGTTGCATTTTGGGATCACTACATCTATGCACTGCTTATAATACATATTGGTTGACCTGCACTCAACCTTGCTTGTTTGTTAATCCATATATCGATATATACACTCTGTACAGTTTTCCTTTTTTACACTTGTATCAAATGTGATATAAATTCAATGTATACGACAGGAGTTTACCAAGAGTTTGTCAAAATATTTGACTGTCAACTTGTTATTACGTTTACTACATCTATTTAATAATGTTTCATATAAAAAAAATGGATTGAACGGTTGTTTGTTCGGCCTGGATAAGGAGGTTTACCAAAAATATTTCTCCAAGAAAACGGACAAAAATCATGGAATCTTATCAAAGCAGAGGTCTCAAAATACAAATGGGGGGAAAAATGGGTGACAAGACCTGTACATTTGGTTTCCCAAAGTTGCCTAGAGCTTTATGTACGTTTGGTAATGTATGCCTGCCAGATTCATTGATTGTAAATTTTTGAATTTTATTTTATGTAGGCCTACTTTGTTGCTGTCTATCTTTGTTTTGTTTCTTCTTCTTTTTTTTTTTTTTGTGGGGGGGGATTTTAATGGCTAAATTAATGGTCCTGTCCATTTTTAGCAAAAGGACCCAAGACATTCTATATTCTTAAAATATCATAAAGACCATTTCCTTTCACCTGTTACGTGTAGATTCAAATACATTTTGGTTCTTGAATTATGCTTATTGGTGTAATGTGTAAGTTAATTTTAGAGACTATTTTAAACGGGATAATTAAGGTATTAAAGGTGGAGCGTTTTTTAAGCAGACTTTTTGGCCAATTCTGACAACAGCCTAGACTGTGCATTGTAGTGACCTGGTGAAACACTAAGCTGCGAAGAGTTTTACAGTTTTGGTCTTGAAATACTAGTATTTCTTCTGATTTTCTGTTTTTGTAAATAATTATTGAACAACACATGCAAATTTTCCAGGCAAGATTTTAACAGTACACTCAAAAGACGAAAATAAAAAAATTTTGAAAGCCAAAAACATTGCCTCATTTTGTGAGGTTCTTTAGACTGTGTGGCTAATACTTTTAGCTTTTTGTTCGCTTATTGTTTTATTTCATCCAGATTTTTGACAACTCTTGGAGCTAATTTTTTGGTAAAGCCTCTTTAAATGGGAAAGTTTTATTGATTTTGTTTTTGAAGAAGATAGACACAATGTTTTTACAAATACTTGGGTAACTTATTGTCCTTAATGTTAAGAATATAAATATTCTATTTAGATTATATATGTAAATCTTGTCCTAAATACAGGTTTTTACAGATTTTAATATTAAAGTTAAGTATTTATACATTCCCTCATGATTTTCCTCGGAGACATGTCTCTTTTATTTGTCATTATTCTAATATCCACTCCACACATAAAGTTGTTTTTTTCTTTTCTTATTCTTATGTTTTCATGTTTTTTAATGTTTGTTGGAGCCTTACCTTAAATTACCCAATACCCTTTTTTTTGGAAAAGGGGGGTGGGGGAGGTTGGTAGTGGGTATGGAGTATGGGATTTAAATTCACAAAAAACTGACATCTGCTACATTTCTGAGATTCATTCATTTTCTGATTTATGTTTTACCGTGTCACTGAAGTTTGATTTATTAAAAAATATGTTTTACTATAAGAACAAGAAATATTAAATATTTAGTCTGCAGCCATTAATTGCAGTCTAAAAATTTATGTCTTCATCGAAAACTATTTCTCACATGCACACACTCATCATGCTGCCTATGGACTAACAGAGATAAAGCCAGGTAATGTGAGACTGTCTCAGCAAGAGGATAGAATTTGCAAATAGTGTTACCTTTTTTTCACTCGACAGACAAAAGTGTTTTAAAGTGATTGCCATTTTGACTCAAAACGATAAACCTCATCACACCCAAGTATTGAAACATATTGAGCCCTGATTTGATTGCTTTCATTCAAAAGAATACACTTAATCACATCCAAGTTTTGAATGAGATTTCTTTCGTTCCAAACAAAAGACTTCATCACATCCAAGTATTGAATGAGTTTTAGCCCTGATTTGATTGCTTTCATTTAGAACAATAGGCTTCACCACACCCAAGTATTGAAACAGATTGAGCCGTGATTTGATTGATTTAATTTAAAACAATAAACTTCATCATATCCAAGTATTGAAACAGTTTGAGCCCGGATTTGATTGCTTTGAGTTGAAACAGTAGACTTTATCACATCCAAGTATTGAATGAGTTTGAGCCCACATTTGATTGCTTTCATTCAAAACAAGAAACTTCATCACACCTAAGTATTGAAACAGTTTGATCCCTGATTTGATTGCTTTCATTCAAAACAATAGACTTCATCACACCCAAGTATAGAATGAGTTTGAGCCCACATTTGATTGCTTTCATTCAAATCAATAGACTTCATCACACCCAAGTATTGAATGAGTTTGAGCCCACATTTGATTGCTTTCATTCAAAACAATAAACTTCATCACACCCAAGTATTGAAACAGTTTGAACCCTGGTTTGATTCTAAACAATAGACTTTATCACGCCCGGGTATTGAAACAGTTTGAACCCTGGTTTGATTGCTTTGATTCAAAACAATAGTCTTCATCAATTGGAAACTGGATAAGTTTCATTTTCTCTGGGCCCAGAAATGATGTGATGTCACAGGCTACAAAGTTAAAGTTACTTTTCATACATGTTACGGTTAAAGTAAATCAGCAATGGATCCCCTGACTGCTGTTGCTACCATGACAACTCTGGCAGATTCCAGGGACATTGAAAATAGTCAATAACGTAACACATCAAAATCTGTCAAAAATGGTGTTTAAGATATTTTACTGTCATTTGAATATAGCAATTGTGGAGAACTTTTGTTTTAAGCTATGTCTGCTGCTGCTAAAAGTCAAATTTTATCATCAGTAAATTTTGAAAACAAAATTTGTAGATTTTTAAGCTTGAAGACAGCCATGTTTGTCTTTTATCACTGGTGAGATGCTTTAAACTCATGGGTGGTACAAATCTTGAACCCCCCTTCAAATTGACCAATCAAAACACTGGGAGTTTGGTTGACGTATAATTAGAACTTACGTACCCATTTTTTCAACCCTGGGGCTTCACATACAGTAGCACAAGGGCACCTCATATTGCTACATCTAATCTCACCTTAACTGATCTCAAGTTATATCTAATTTTCACTGTGTATTCTACAGTCACATACTCTTCCTATGGTTTTACAGTTGATGGGCTTCAATCCCTTAGAAGAGACGGTGAAAGCTCTCCAGAAGTGATATAGTACACTCAAGTCTTAACGAAAACACAATATAACATCATTATAGTGCTAATAGCTCTTCATGAAATGACTTGTCAAGTTAGAAGACTTAGAAAGCCAGATTAATGCTTCTGAAATAAAGAACTTAATTATTTACATTTCCTAAAACTGATAGGCCCTCTGGCTAGTTTCGAGTTTACATTCATTCTGCCATACTTAGCACGGTAGGATATTATTTTTGCAATGAAGCTAATACGGAAGTGACTTCGCATTATTTGGTTGTGTTGCTGTTTGCTGTTGGAATAAACCGCGGTCATATAAGTGAAATTTTTCTTGGAAGCAAGTCAACAACATTGAAATTGTAGACCAACGTCTATTTAGCCAAGTCTGTATAGGTAAGCAAGCTGGCTTAAACAAGATGGAAGGTACAAATTATCGAAATATTTTCCTTTTTGTCACCAATTACCATACCTTCAATTATTTCTTAAATTTGCTTGACCATTGAAGTCATTAAAACTTTGTGAAAAACTTTTTATTGAGTAATTTCAGTTTTGCGTAAGCCAGCAACGTATTTTTATTTGAAATAAATATGTACATCATCAGCTTTTAAAAGATTTGGAATTAGCAAAATTGTTTTACTCAGTCATTTGGCATATTTGTTTAAATGGTGAGAGAATCTCAAGTGGTTGACATTTTGGCTATCATTGACCGAGCTTCCATTGCATTCATACTATATCCCAGAAATAAGTCTGCTATATACGATAATAAAATAACATAAGATATTTCATTTTGTCTGTTTATGACAGCTTTTAAGTTATTTGCAATACTGCACTAGTATCTATTGCTGACAAAATATAATATTTCAGACCAAACTTTGATGAGAGGATATGTAATATTGCTGTAAATACCCTATTCTGATTGGCTAGTTGATATAGTTACCATGGAGACAGTATCTAAAAATATACTCTTACTTTATTCATATAAGTCTACTTCAACCTTCATAACTCCACACTGACTTAATTATCAACTTTTCTTACATGACATTTTTTTTTTCTCTCGGTATATTTATCATTCATTGGCACGGTAAAGTTTTAGAAATGAATTTGCAGTTTTTTAGTTGGTTAGAATTGAAGCTTGGTATATTTTGTTGTAGTGGAGGGTTGGATCTACGTTTTTAAAATATCGAAACATTTTTCAACAAATTTACAAATTGCTAACATTTTTAATAGAGCTTTGTTTTAATATGACATTTTTGGATAAGTTGGAAACAGCATGAGAAAGGCGAGCATATGTTTATATTTTCCATTCTTTTCATTATTCTCTCGAGTAATATAGACATTCACAAAGTAATGTAGGTAATGATATACCAAACCAAATATTTCAGCTTTGTCCCAAAGATTTTTTTTAGCCAAAACAGTGTGTTGTTTTTTACAAGGTAAAACCAGTGCTTCAGTAGCAAACTTTAATGCTAACTGTATTTATCCCTAATTCATTGACAGTACAATATGGCCGATTTATTCATTCAAAGTGACCAATCATTAATTTCATTTTCTAATTTCCATTTTGGATAAATATCAATGTATTGTGTTTTTATACTATCGTCACACTTTCACCAAGATTCCTGGCTGAACTTCCCTGAGCTGAAAGTATTTCTCACCCCATTCCATTTTTATGTGATACAGTTATTATTCACTGGTAAAAACTCAAATTAGAAAGAATAAAAAAAACGGTGAAAATAAAGCATTATTGAGGAGAATATGTGATAAAAACTTGTAACTGGACACCGTTTTGACTCAAATAGCAAGGTGTGTAGTCTGCAAGAGCTATCAATCTGCTTATAATTTAACTGAGCATCAAGCTGGAATTCTTCATTACTTTTTAATTAATCTGTAAGGTTGGCATAGCAACCAGATATTTTCTACCCAATTGTATGAAGACAATTAGCATGGTTGTTATGTATGGGAACATTTCATTGTTACATCATCTTTTATTAGAATTGTTTTTTAAAATTTAATATTTATCACCGTAAAGTGATTTCTTGTGGGATTATTAAGTTTTTTGTACTATACCGACCCCAATGATTCTGAAGTATTTCAGGGTGACCTCAAGAGTAATTCAACTTGGTAAATGAACCTTGTTCAGTAACACTCGATTCTGATGAATGAGAGAACACAAACCAAACATGGCCTCTGTTCATACAGACGCCATGTTTGTTCGAGTGAAGCTACCTGTGGTTGCTAGGCAACCATCATAGCCACAGAAGCTCACTTATGTTTAATGTTATTTGTAAATAAATGAAAGTCTAAACTTCTCTAAACCGTGTACTGTGTTCATTTCTTGCATTAGAGCTGTTATTTTTCGTGGCATACTGGTTGTAAAGTCTTTGGTTTATTGGATAATGCACTCTGTAACAGAAATAGCCCTGTGGTTTCTTTGATGGCTACAATGTTATAAACATGTCTATAGCAAACACTTCTCCTGTTTTACATCCAGTTATTAATGTCTGTAGATGCCATCTATACTTGATTTATTGATTACACGGAGTAGCTGAGGACTTACACATCAGGTTGTACCCAAGGCTTACATAGAAAATGCTGTTTTATTCTTTCTCTTTGTATTCAAGCTTTGACCATAGCCGATATAATATTGTAAAATACCAAATACAGTGCTTAGAATCTTTCTGTTATTTAAATCACCTAGTTTTTGTAGTCTGGGAGATTTGCGTTTTTTTTCCATGTATAATTATGAAAGGTATATTTAAAGCAAAACAATCTTCAAATGTGATATATTCACCAAGGCTTCAAAAACTGATACAAGTTATGATTTTTGTTGGACGGTACATACAAAGTATTTACATGGTCGGTTTAGTGATGTCAGTCGAGCTGTTAGAGTTATTTTATTACGCCGAAAAGCCCATATGTTTGCAAAAATGTGCGCCTTCAGTCTTTTCAGCGGCAAATTAACTGATTGTCTTTCGCTATATATTTACATAATATGAATGACCTATACTTGTGCCGCATGTACAACATCACGCAATTTGCATAAGATTGAAAGTGCATATATTCTTATATTTATTGTGACGTCATTGGTAGATTGTCAGATGCGCTTAATCTCTACATCATTCTATGTGACGTCATTGGCAGATTGCCAAATTCGTATAAGGTGCATGTACAACTTAATGCAAAATTCTATGGGATAGCAATTGACCAATCAGAGTTCAAACAAAATACACTGAGGGTTAATAAATGTTATTTTTAAATTCTAGATATTATGGAAGTGAAAATTATAATAGAGTTAAATGGAAAGAAAGCTGAATTTTTTAGGTTATGTCTTCTGAGGAGGTACATGGGCAGTCGGAAGGCAAAAAGTGCAATTTACTCCCACAATTCTGTGCATTCATCTCGAATGATATATAGGGTAGATTTGTAAGTTTTATTACACCCAGCTTGATGCTTATTATCTAAAGAAACTCATGCTAAGTGATGAATTTATTATTTTGATTGTCTCACATTTGCTGTAACATCTCCAAAACGACATGTTTATCAGTCAACATCAAATTCAGTGAATGTAGAATCTTCCAATAAAAACTCAAGAGAGACAATTGCCCCAGAACAACAAGTTGTAGTGCCTTGATGCAGCTTGCACAATTCTTGTATCAGAGCAGCTGCACTACCTTTCCTTTCTGAAAGATTAAAACCGTTATGTAATAGCCGACTTATTAAGCAGAACAACAAGCGATG
This sequence comes from Katharina tunicata, assembly GCA_032466195.1. NCBI lineage: Eukaryota > Metazoa > Mollusca > Polyplacophora > Chitonida > Mopaliidae > Katharina > Katharina tunicata. The sequence goes on from JAVFBZ010204384.1 coordinate 28,092, forward strand.
TGGGAAAAATAGATCTTTTGCATGCTATAAAAGAGGAAGTACAAAACCATAGGTAGGCATTGTGAACGTTATGACCCACACCATGAAAGTGGAATAATGTTCTAACGTGAATCTGGTCAGTGTCCATCAACACGTCTTAAATAATGCTATAGCTCCAGTTATCAATCAAGGCTTAAGACGGACGTTTCCTTTTATATAACACGGAATTTATATGTCATCTGATCTCTGCATGTGATTGGAGCCCAGGTGTGGTCGTGTTTAAGGCCTCAATTTACTACAATTATTCTGAATTGTTTCTAGAGATTCAGAGCTACTGGAGATAATGACAATCGTGTGTTTGCCGACGTTACCTAAACTTTAATGAGTTGTTGCTGTGTCCAGGGCCGGATTAAGCTTGTGGCAGGCCTGGAAACAGTTTTTTTTTGTGGAGGCTAGTCTCGAAACATCGATTCAAAAAGGCACATTTTAAGTTTAAGCCTTTAAAGCAAAAAAGTATTGTACTGAATAATCGAAGTTCATATAGAGTTATATGCACACATGTTAATACGTAACAATGGTCTATTTATTGGGCATTTATTGTTTTCGGTTCGTTGACGAAATTGTATTCGAAACAATGGTTGAACAACTTGAACTAGATGCAGAGTTCTGTATATCATTTTTAGTCTACCATACGTAATCCATATATAACATGGTTGAACATGTCTATATGTAAAGCCAATCCCGGTGGAGGCTAGCTAAATTTTCTTCTCTATACTTCTATAAAAAAAGTATATAAAGCCAAGCGTATCTGGCGAATGTCGGGAATTGACTGCGGCTAATTTGTTGTTCATTGTCTTCGAGAAGTCTCGACTGATTGGTGGAAAATCTTGGTCCTCATACGCAAGTGAGTAGAACATATGTTACTTTAATTGCCGAGACCGTCGAAGACTAATTGTACCCAGTTGCTTCAATATGCGCGCATCTGCGACCGATCGGATGTATTTGTCGCAGAAACGGAGATTTTTAAACTGAAGAACATGTACAATTCGAATTGGAGTCCATGAGCGCTTTGACACACTAGAAATGGTGTTTTTAGTTAAATATTCCTTATTTTGGAATGTTAATTTCATATCAGGTATGAAATGTGTACTCTTTTGTTGTAATCTTAATGTGAGTATCCACGAATGTCGAACAAATAAAAGAGCTGAATAGGGAAAAATATCGGTAAAAAAACCCTTTTTGTCATAGTTATGCATATTGTTAGTAAGTAATAATACTTAAATGGTTCGTGCATCTATTGGCTCTGTCATTTTGAACTTGCTTCATTCATGGCCGTGGAAAAATATCTGAAAAAGTATACGCGCACCAAATTGATCCAAGTGCTGGGATCGCAAGAAATTTCGATACTTGACAACTTGCCAAGAGTGTGCGTCGACTATACCAGTCACACATCGCAGATGATCGAAAGGATGATCGTTAGAATATAGATTGACCGACAAGAGAAAGAAACAACAAATCTGCACTTTTCTGTAACAGTTTCTTCGTCATTATGTTAATCTGGCTATAAAGTCAAGTGAAAGCTGACAAAATATACCTTCAGCAAACTCTAACCAGATTTGTGTTTGCTGTATGTGGGGGGCCATAAATGAGGGTGCGCGTGCGCCAAGTTTCCGCTCATTATATGGCACTGGCTGTGTCGTTTTTTGTTTAAATTCACATCACTGTCTGGATCTGTGAAGGTTCGGTGAATAACACTAAAGCCCTTAATGCGTTTGCGTTGCGCTGAAAACTCATCACACGCAGAAAGAGCGCGAAATAACTGTCCAAAAATTGTACATTTTTTGAAAACAAGGTAGCTCTTGGAACGTGTATGCTTAAAGTACATCGTAATATAATACGTCCATGTCGATGTCGCAGCGGCCCAAAAGTACGCTCGATCTCAATACGTTGGCAAAACGTTCCCTGCATGGACACAGATACATATATGCATAAAAATATAGGCTCCTGCATGCGTGCTTCAGTCATCAGTAGACCTATTCGATGCAGCGATTAAGCAGAGGACAAGATTTATTTCTTCCCGCGAAATCAAGTAGCTGGTATATATGCTTCCTACCTTCATCAACGTCGTTTGCATTGCGCTGCCACGGCGACAGTATACTGCGACACTACAGCGCGAACTACTCGTGGCGCTCAAGGACGACCATCATGGTAACCTCCTCCCGTCCTATGGGTCACTGCGTCACAAATCGGTTCTTTAATACCTAAATATGTTTGTCTTGGCGCTTTGATAATTTTTCAGCTATAGTGAAAGCTGCGTGTTTTTTGACTGGGGTTTCACGCCGTGTTTAATAATATTTATTCATATGACGACATGTCAGCCCAATGGGTGAAAGAAACCGCCTTTAACGATACTGGCAATGCACAAGACACCACAGGACATTTATAGGGGAAAAAACCAACAGGTTGCCACAACAAATCGGATTACTGATGCCCCTTAGCTCAGGGAGCTCCTTGGGCACTGGAAGCTCCCGCCAAACATGCGCCTATATATGCCGAAATGAAATCGCCGACCGGATTGCAGCATATAGGTTAAGAGATAATTTTTGAAAGTAGGCTTTTATAATTTTTTTCAGCTGTTCTAAATATTTTATAATTTTCAATAAGGCCATTTATTTAAACAACTTTAGGAAATATCGAATTTCGATCGAATTCTTTCAGCAGATTTTCGGTGAGAATTCTCGTAGTCCTTTGGAAAGTTAGAATAAAGATGGATGTGTTAAAGTCAATCAAACTCACATAATTTGGAATATTGGATGGCTCCAAGATGCAGATATTGATTAATTAACAAACAAATTATAGTGTATTAATCGATGTATAGTTTACTTGGAACGCTTTCCTATCTGCACTGCGCATATACAGCATGTTAACAGTTGGAGTATAGAACTGCTGTACGTAGCAGTCCCGTTTGCCTGATAGATGAGTATTTGATTGGCTGAGGTGATTGACAGTCGATGTTTACCGCTTCCTCTATCTCCCTTTTTCTCTCCGATACCATATTGGCGAATCTCAGTAGTTCGCTATCAATTCCCATTTTCTTCCCTTTCTCCCCTGGTCTCCCTACCGTGCCGCATCAAATTAATCAGGGCTGATTGGTGGCCCAATGTTGCGAGGATTTTTCTCGGATCGTTGCTTGTCTCCGGGCGTATCAGACGGTAAACGACCCAACACAGATTGAAAACTTGCCACTGTTTAGAATGGCTTAGTTAAAATGCTTGGGGCAGCCACAATAAAGATAACAATAATTTGCCTGGAGATTGATCAGACGCTTTTAGCTGTTGCTCTGGGGGCGGAACGAGGAAATGACCAAATGTTCGTGGAAGCCTGTGGTCAGTTTTACCAGACTTTGACCAACAAGTAATAGAGTGTTTCTGGCCTTTTATTAAACGCTATCGATCGTGTCCAGCAAGAATGGACTGTACGCCATTTATTGGATCGGATTTTATTCAAGAACTTATAACGAAGCAGTGGTCACTTCTAGTTTTATTCATTGATTGAAGTTCCACGTCTTTACTGTTCATGTTGTGCGAGACGGAAAGGCAATAACCTTGAGGTTTTCAAATCAAATCAGGGTAGATCCTCTTCAATTCAACCCGAGGACTTTAATACCAGAGAACACCATCAACACGTCGCTGTTGGCAGCGATTGACGGCTGGAATGCCACAGTTGAGGTAAATTGACCCCCACGTCCTGTCTTCACAACAAAACCTGTCATGATGGGAACAATCTCATTCATTTATTACCCACTTTGAGAGGCCATAACTCAGCCTTGCCAGACACTGGTCAACGGCTTCGAAATTATCGCAATATTAATTCTTTGAAACCTTCCACACTCTCAAGTTCACTTATGAATGAGTTTGTCCATTTAATTCTTAAATATAGCAAAACAGAAATTGAATTGTCGCAAGGTCAAGACGAAATTTCGCTCAGGCTGATTGACATATGAACTTCTCATAATTGGGGATATCATACATTCTATTGAAGTTTATGTCCAAACACTACCCGGACCAATTATCAAGAAAAGCAAAGAAGTGTTAAAGTCCGACTGACGTTATTGTTCTGGGATTTGTTAAATCTTTTAAAATAAACATCCATCAGTAAGTATATAGTGTCTCTGAGCAAAGAGATCTAACATCACGGTTAATAACCTCTACATCGAATATGATCTCGATGTCAGGAAAACAGCATTGGAATTGGGCTGGCATATCATTATATAACGAGAAGTTAAAACACAAAAACACTTAATGAAAAGGGTTGCTTAAAAATTCAAAACGTATCACGCACGGTCTACTCTTGGTACTAATCACAGACGCTTGTATCTAGAGAATAATCGCCGAAAACTCATTACACTAGCCCTCTACTGTATGTATAAGAGGGGA
>JAVFBZ010204385.1:0-13556 GCA_032466195.1 Katharina tunicata
GTTCGATTGGACAAATATATTGTACCACAGTTCTATTGGACACATAGATAACACACAGATTGTATCACCGCTCTATTAGACACACAGATTGTATCACCGTTCTATTGGAAACACAGATTGTACCACTGTTATATTGGACACACAGATTGTAACACCGTTCTATTGGACACACAGATTGTACAACCGTTCTATTGGACACACATATTGTACCACCGTTCTATTGGACACACAGATTGTATCTTCGTTCTATTGGACACACAGATTGTACCACCATTCTATTGAACACACAGGTTGTACCACCTTTCTATTATGACACACAGATTGTACCAACGTTATATTGGACACACAGCATGTACCACCGTTTTATTGGACGTACCGATTTTATCATCGTTCTGTTGGACACACAGGTTGTACCACCGTTCTATTAAGACACATAGATTTACCACCGATCTATTGGACGCACATATTGTACCACCGATCTATTAGACACACAGATTGTACCATCGTTCTTTTAAGACACACATATTAGACCCCCGTTCTATTGGACACACAGATTCTACCACCGTTCTATTAAGACGCATAGATTGTACCACCGTTCTATTGGACACACATATTGTACCACCGTTCTAATGGACACACAGACTGAGCCACCGTTCAATGGACAAACAGATTGTACCACCTTTCTATTGGACACACAGATTGTGCCAACGTTCTATTAGACACACAGATTGTTGCACTGTTCTATTGGAAATATAGATTGCTCACCCGTTATATTAAGTGACACAGATTGTATCATTGTTCTATTGGACACACAGATTGTACCACCGTCCTATTGGAAACACAAATTGTACCACCTTTCTATTGGACACACAGATTGTATCACCGTTCTATTGGACACACAGATTGTACGACCGATCTATTGGACACACAGATTGTACCACCGTTCTATTGGACACACATATTGTACCAACGTTCTATTAAGCCACACATGTTGTACCACAGTTCTATTGGACACACATATTTTATCACCGTTGTGTTGGGCACACATAATGTACCACCATTCTATTGGACATACAGATTGTACCACTGTTCTAATGGACACACAGATTGAACCACCGTTCCATTGGACAAACAGATTATACTACCGTTCTATTGGACACACAGATTGTATCACCGTTCTATTGGACACACACATTGTACAACCATTCTATTAAGACGCACAGGTTGTACCATCGTTATATTAAGAAGCACAGATTGTACCACCGTTCTATTTAGACACACGGATTGTACCACCGTACTATTAAGACACACAGATTGTACCACCGTTTTTTTAAGACACACAGATTGTACCACTGTTCTATTAAGGCGCATAGATTGTACCACCGTTCTATTGGGCAATCAGAATGTACCACCGTTCTATTGGACACACAGATTGTATCACCGTTCTATTAAGAAACATAGGTTGTACCAACGTTATATTAAGACACACAGATTGTACCACCGTTCTATGAAGACGGATAGATTGTACCAACTTTCTATTGGACAATCAGAATGTACCACCGTTCTATTGGACACATAAATTGTATCTCCGTTGTATTAAGACGCACAGATTGTACCATCTTTCTATTAAGACGCCTAGATTGTACCACCGTTTTATTAAGACGCATAGATTCGACCACCGTAATATTAAGACAGACACCACCGTTCTATTTAACACACAGATTGTACCACCGTTTTATTGGACACACAGATTGTACCACCGTTCTACTAAGACACACAGATTGTGCCACCGTTTTATTGGACACACAGATTATACCACCGTTCTATTAAGACACACAGATTGTACCACTGTTCTATTAGTTGTTCATATTGTACCACCGTTCTATTAAGACGCATAGATTGTACCACTGTTTTATTAAGACGCATAAATTCTACCACCGTTCTATTAAAACATACAGATTGTACCACCCTTCTATTTGACACACAGAATGTACCACCGTTCTATTGGACACACAGATTGTATCACCGTTCTATTGGACACACAGATTGTACCACCGTTCTTTTGGACACACAGATTATACCACCGTTCTATTTGACACACAGGTTGTACCATCGTTCTATTAAGACACACAGATTGTACCACCGTTCTATATGACACACAGGTTGAACCACCGTTCTATTAAGACACACAGGTTGTACCATCGTTCTATTAAGAGGCATAGATTGTACCACCGTTCTATTAAGACACAAAGATTGTACCATCGTTTAATAAGACACATAAATTGTTCCACCGTTCTATTAGGACACACAGATTGTACCACCGTTCTATTGGACACACAGAATGCTCCACCGTTCCATTGGACACATTGATTGTACCACCATTCTATTGGACACACATATTGTACCACCGCTATATTGGACACAAAAATTGTACCACCGTTTTATTGGACACACAGAGTGTACCTAAGTTCTATTAGACACACAGATTGTACAACCGTTCTATTGAGACACACAGATTGTACCACAATTCTATAAACATGCACAGATTGTACCACCGCTCCATTAATGTAGACGCACAGATTGTACCTCGGATCTATTAAGACGCACATATTGTACCACCGTTCTATTAAGACGCATAGATTGTACCACCGTGCTATTGGATTCACATATTGTATCATCCTTCTATTGGACATACAGATTGTATCATCGTGCTATTGGATTCACTTATTGTACCACCGTTCTATTGGACACACATATTGTATCACCGTTCTATTGGACACACAGATTGTACCACCGTTCTTTTAGACACGCAGATTATACCACCGTTCTATTTGACACACAGGTTGTACCGCCGTTCTATTAAGACACACAGATTGTACCACCGTTCTACTGGACACACAGAATGTACCACGGTTCTATTGGACACACAGATTGTATCATCATTGTGTTGGACACACTGGTTGTAACACCGTTCTATTAGGAAACACAGATTGTACCACCGTGCTATGGAATTCACATATTGTACCGCCGTGCTATTGGACACACAGATTGTATCATCGTTCTTTTGGACACACAGTTTGTACCACCGTTATATTAAGACGCACAGATTGTACCACCGTTCTATTGGACACACAGATTGTGCCTCCGCTCTGTTAAGACGCATAGATTGTACCACCGTTTTATTAAGACCCATAGATTGTACCGCCGTTTTATTAAGACACACAGATTGTACCCCCGTTCTATTGGACACACAGATTGTGCCCCCGTTCTATTAAGACACACAGATTATACCACCTTTCTATTAGACACACAGATTGCACCACCGTTCTATTGGACACATAGATTGATCAACCGTTATATTAAGAGACACAGATTGTATCACCGTTCTTTTGGACACACAGTTTGTACCACCGTTATATTAAGCAAATTTACAGAACAGGAAAAGCAGTACACCACAACAAAAAATCAGCTTTCTGATGCCCCTTTGTTCAAAGATTTCCTGGGCACAACAAAAAATATGGAGTAGGTGCGCTGCTCGTACAGTTTGATTTCCGACAATCTGTGTTAAGCAAATATTGAAGATATCTGCTAACATTCTTGTCACTAAGCAGGGGAGAAAGAAAGATGTCAACCTTACTCATTCAAACTACAGCAAAGTATATTGGTCACCCCATTTGAGTTTAATTGACTATATTTGACCTATATTAACATATAAAGAAATACTGTTAATAAAACATTTCTGTATTCACATAAGTAAATTACCGAATTAAGAAAGCTGTTGTCATATACTTGGTTAACGAAGCCACGCAACGACTGTAACACATACAATACAACACAATGCCGGAAATTTTAGGTTGGACCGATAAATAAGCGCCACACTCGCGATGAATTTACCTGTTAAACAATTCTTTGATAACGTATGGCGCGGTTTAACAATTGAATAAGCCGAATTTCGTTATATGAATTTACATAGCCTTCTGTATGTGTTTTTATAGCCCATATCGTTTTTTTCATTTTGTGAATTTATTGTATCGACTAGGTCGTCGTTAAGGTGTCTACAAGCCGTATATAAGACTTAATAATAGCTTAAGTATACTGTAATTTTCTCGCAAGATGATTCGTTCGGATAATTGCTGGTGAAAAGTATAGGCAATCAATAAGGTGTTAGGCCTTATAGATGTAGTTACATCTGACTTATACACGAACATGAGCACAAAAAATCGTCAATTAATGGTAATTATTGCAAAATTTGGGTTTCCTTGATAATGAAAGAAATTTATAAAACATTACGAGAGCTATAGTTAGAAATTTGCTATGTACCGGTTCAAAGTGATTATTATGCCATATGGTGTAGGAGCACCTATAGATGGGCCTAATTATTTGTACGTTATTACACGTACACAAATCAAATAGTTATAACTTTGAATTATGAACCAGCAACGCTTTTTTATGGTGTACAACTTTACATTTAAACTACGCATATATCTTCACTGATAAAAGGAATTAAAGTTTGGTTTGCTCGTCCGTTAGTTTATGCTTATCTTGATAAATCTTGTAGTCTGAATGACAGGTTACCACAGTAGGTGTGTCCTGGTTGTTGTTATGCAGGTTCATTCGTGTTTTGTCTTTGACATCACAGTCAAAAATATTGATCGGTCTGAGACGGTCTAGTCGGCTTAAAGTTGTCGAGCTCTAACACCAAAAATGGCAAACCATGTTATCAGATTTTTCTTACTAATTTCCTCTCTCGCTGTGAAAGGTAAGTGGAAATATTGATACATATTGGTTAAGTATAGATTTGCGTACATGTTCGTGTCAACGAAATAGGTTATGTGGAATCCGAAAAACCTAGTCACTGGTCTCCTCCTGTACATTCAGGTAAGCCTATATATGTGTAATATACTTCATGCATATTAATCAAATAAAAATGTACACAGGCAGCCTATAAGAGAGTAGAGAGTGTCCAATATTCTGGGACCAGTTTCACAAAGCCTTCGTAAATTTACCCATTCTCAGTTACTATGACGCCCAGTGTTGAAGGTATTGTGTCTTCACGACAACTGAGAGTTCGAAACATCGCAAAAGTTTTGAGAAACTGGACCCAGGGTCTTGGATTCAATACCAACCTCGGTCTCAGCCTTCACATTTCTGAACAAGAAACTACTCCCAGAGAGTGCTACCTACGAAACGAAACCACTTCCTTAAAGCCGCTAGTAACTTTGTATTTATTGAGATTGTTAATGGTACACAACTGAAAGTAAAGGTATGTTTGGACGACCATGTGATAAATACCAGTAACAGAAGATGTGTTGTTTCTAATCACATTCTGAATAATTAGCAGCGTATTTAAAACAGTGTAAAACAACAAATGTGTATTTCCTTGGGTTGAAATTGCTTCGAACAATAAGAGGTCATATTATCTAACAGCCATTTCGTCCAGATCGAATCGACTGGTGTTCCAGAAAATTGTCTACATGTACGGTCATGTCACATATCAATTGATAAGCAATACGTGACTTTCATGTAGTGTTAAAGAGACATAGTCGCCCAAAATCGAGGTTAAGTAGTTAATGCAAAGTAAAACAGTTATGGTTAAGTACACACGTTTTTAATCAGTTCTGAGTCTATGCCAGCCCTGAATAGAGTGTTTGGTTGATTAGTCAGTTTAACGTGTTTAAAGGATATTTCACTTATATGACGGCGGTGTATTTTAACATTAATAAAACATGACCACCACCACAACAGCAACAACAACAAAATCACTTGTCTTAGTTATGTTGGAAAGATAATGTTCCTCCAGTGCTAAGTATGACACTATAAGTGTAGTCTCGAAACATACTGCCCTTTGTTGGAGGACTTGTACCCGGAACGAACTGCTGTCAGAAGTCTCAGTCAAGGTATTTTTAGCGGTGAATTTTCCTTAGTTGTATGATTTGCATCGACCAAACTGTGACGATAGACGCTTTTGGCAGCTACTCAACATAATATTAAAGTCTCGTTCTTGAGGCACCAAATATAACCAATGACTTCGCAAATATTGGAGCGGGCTTCTCTTTATATTAATATTGCAAAGACTATTGAGCTATATTAGTGTTCATTTAATATATTATGTGTTGAAATATATCATGAGTATGTTCGTTTTACAAATTAAATGTTGGAAATGTATCTGGAATATTACAAAAGTCAATTTAATGACCGTTAGTGTAAAGTATATTTTGAGCAGCGTAGATTTTTTTTCATCAGGGCGCTTCCTGTGTCTTGGTGCTCTTTGATGGGGCATTAGAAAGATGCTGTTTGTTAACAGTGACGTCATGGGTTGCGTGACGTCATCCTGGAGAAATAGCTCCAAGTACGGCGTAAAGCCCTCAATCGTTCTATTTATTTGTTTGCTTGTCTATCTTGATTTGTATTTTCTTACTTTGTAGGTGTAGAGGGGGACTATTGTTCCTATTACGATTCTTATTACTCGTATTACAAGTATTGTCCATACGACTCTTACAACTATTACAACTCTTACAATTATTTGTATTACTCCGACTACAGTCTGGCGTGAGTATATATTTGATACACTATTTTGTTCAAGTTAGCTGAATTTCGGAACAAAGTTTACCATTTTTAAATGCAAAAGATAGCTGTGATACAGAAACCATAGGTAATGAAATATTCGTGTTATCCAATTGTAGCTGCTGTTACACGGGCATCGAACACAGTGAACTGGCTCTGATTTAGTTCGCCTTGTTCTGCCCATGTAAGCGCAGACATAACTCTGACCAGAGCCCGCTCAGACTCACCAATTTTTGTCCGTGTTACCTCGGCTGATGTCCACCACGCAATGGCTCGGCAAAGAGATATCCGGACCTAACTGCATAGTTCTGTATCGTTACTAACTGCATAGTTCTGTATCGTTACTAGTCTATTTAAAAAAATGTGTAAGTTTTTGCACTTACCGATTTTAACTTGTCCAATTAACTGTTTTGAAATTAGTGTCGCGATCCGATTATGGACACCCAGACTTACTTCAAATATAATATTTTGATAAAAACTATACAAAGAATTGAATAAATAGACAATAAGCACTGAAAAAGACAGCAAGTGCAAGATATGTCTCCAATGAGGACATTACAATGTTTTAGCATTTCACAGTTCTCAAGCTAGTCCGGACCTTCTCAACATGTTGTGTCCTATATTGCATTTGAAGTTACCGTAAGTGTCCAAAAAATCCATCTGCGGCGGTAATTCCAAAATAAAATTCGAGTAAATGAGAGAGATTTTTGAATTTGGCCTCTATCATGCTACTATCGTTGACAAATACAATTTCATTTTAAATAATGCCATCGCGCAAGGTGGTCATTTTTGATATATAAAATATCGCAGACAGTTCAATTTAGAAAAACAGAATTGAAAATCGCTTAATTGGACAAGTTAAAACCAATATTTGCCAAAACTTAAAATTACAAATTTTTGTTCAGTACTGATCTGCATCGTTATATATGGATAACATAGACTATTATCACATAAGTCTGCATTTACACATATTGGATTCCCTGGTTTTCATTATTCTATATTAGTTAATACTTTTCCAGCATATCCATTCCAAGTCTTTCAAGACGGATCTGCTGATTTACATCTGCTGGACAACATCTTACTTGTTCAAGCTGTTCATGATTATATACGTGACAGCAAACGATTCCTAAAGCTGAGATAAATATTAAATATTTAGTAGTGTACCAGTTTACCAATTATTTACTTTGAAACTACCGAAGCTCTTTGTATCATTGTTGTGTTATAATTGAGGAGAAGCCCTCGAAGCTTATTGGTTGAGGCTCATACTCTATAAATAAATAAATAAATAAATAATTACATCAAATTAAATGTAAAAAAAAGCGAAAAACGTGGTTTAGACAATATTTTATTGACGTTAAGGATTGACGAACAGTCTAATGTGAAGCGTAAAGCGAAAAACGTAACGAGAAAAGCAAAATGAAACACATAATTGCCTGACTTACACAAAGATTTAAGAAAATACTGACATTTCATGCTGGCTAAACATATCAATACTGACATTTCATGCTGGCTAAACATATCAGTACTAACATTTCATGGTGGATAAACATATCAATACTGACATTTCATGCTGGCTAAACATAACAATACTGACATTTCATGCTGGCTAAACACATCAATACTGACATGTCATGCTGGCTAAACATATCAATACTGGCATTTCATGCGGGCTAAACATAACAATACTGACATTTCATGCTGGCTAAACATATCAATACTGACATTTCATGCTGGCTAAACATCAATACTGACATTTCATGCTGACTAAACATATAAATACTGACTTTTCATGATGGCTAAATATATCAATACTGACTTTTCACGATGGCTACACATATCAAATTCGGCACATTCTCAATAACGACTACATTTGTATTAATGTCATATGGTTTACAAGTAAAGAAGATAAAAATGAATCACATAATTGTTCACATACAAATAAAACACTATGTAAATTACGCAGTAAAACATACTCAATTTGGCAAAGATTTGCAGAAATGCTACTCCACGAACTCTTCCATATGTTCCTTCCGCACTCGGTGACTTGGTGTCGGCGGTTTGTGTACTGTAAGTTACACCCTCTGGCTGGTTGGGTATACGGGTGGATATTTCCTCGAAAAGAAAAAATATGATTCTTCGAGAGGAAATATTCACCCGTATACCCAACCAGTCAGAGAGTGTAACAAATTTATCACCATGAAGAGCTTCAAATCAGGAGCATTGGAAAGAAAGGAAAAGCCGCCGGACACATAAATGCCTACAGCTTGTGTTGCGCAATATTCACCGCTCGAGGCGCACAAAAGTACAAAATCAAGGAAGATTTCAGCCGCTTGAGCAATGCTTTTGTGGAGCTCTTCAGTGTAGAAGGTAGAAAGACGTTAATTGTTTTTGTCGGCTGCTCTGAAAGCATTTTTGCATGTCACGGAAAACTAGTTTGACTCAAAATAAAGAGCTGATTTTCAAAATCGAATCGAAAAGGGTACGTTTAACGCGTTCAAACCCATCAAAAGCCTTACTCACCTATATTTTCTCTTGAGTTCACTTTTATAACCTCGGCCCCGGGCTGCCATTTAATTTAGGATTGTTAGGTAAACGCACGCGACGCCCGGACTCCGTGTGTAGGCCTATATGAAAAATATAACTCGCCTGTGCACAATATTCCCCATGTGTATTGTAAACACGGTGCTGTACGTACCTTGCATGGACCAACCATAAGCCTAGCATTTTCTCTGAATGGTGATAATATATTCTCCTCCCTCGCTACGCAACTGCCGGTAAATTAGAAACGAACTGTAATGACCGATTCCATCGGTTCCACAATATCCAGCGTGGTACAAAAATGATGCTGATTATGTCAAATTGTTTGCTTGTTTTTTTTTTATCTTTTTTTTTTCATACAGGGGCGGAACTATAGCTGGCATAGTCATTGGTGTGATCGTATTTATCGGCGTGATCATTGCCCTTATTGTGGCTTGCTGTGTCAAAGCTGCGTCTAATGGCGGGCGTGCAACACGAGGGACAGTAGTTCAACCCATCCAACCAACTGTTTTCACGACAAGTTAGTCTCATATTTATTAATTTAATTCATTATTAATATATATTGGCCTGATTGAACCACCATTAGCTGAATATTATATACATAATTTACATGCTGTTGTTCCATTTGTTTGGAAGATATTCAACTTTATTATACCTTCATCATATTAACGTCATTAATTTTATTTAACTATTTCGACTTTTTACTACGCTATCGTCACTTTAAAAACAAATTTTTTTTACATTCTTGCAAAACATACCAATAAATTCTTGTATTGGTTAGAATTAAAGATAAGTAAATAAATAATTTAGTTTACCATGAGTCTCTTCAAGTCGCTGACAGGGTGATTAACAAGAGTATCGTTCTAGTAATAGTAGTAACCACCCGCTGTGAGAAAACCCACTCAAGTCCCAGTCATTCTTCAGAGACAGTAGGCAAACTTGAAATGCCTTATGAGGCATTTCAAATTTTGGCAGATTCTACCCATCAAAAGTTTATTTCTCGAAAACTGTGCATCATAGAAACTCAAAACCTGTAACCTTGGAAAGATCACCATGCTGTGCCCCAGTTTTATCTAAGTTCATTCTATTAAATTGTTCAAGATGTTTTGTGAAAAGATTGCTTATTATTGTTTACGGTTTCCAGGGTTATATCGACAAAATATCGATCAAGCAGACCTGTAATAAACATTTTGGCTTTATGTGACAGACACGAAAGTTCTGTCCGAAGTTACCACAAAAAAACCCCCCAACTTTACTTAAATTCAGTAACATGAGTGGGTATTAATGAAGAGAATACGAAGGAGAAGAACCTGGAGCACACCGAAGAAAAAGAACCCTCTGAACCTACACAAATAAAACCAGGGGTGACACACATTAAAAAAAGAAACAATGTTTTGAGGGCCAATCGTTAACCGCATATTTAATATCATAAATCCACCCCTATTGTGAGAGTGATTTGAACCAGCACTGTGAACTCGAGAAGATTCAAACCTGGCGCGGCTCACCTTATACCCAGTGTCATA
The DNA here is from genome assembly GCA_032466195.1 of Katharina tunicata. Lineage (NCBI taxonomy): Eukaryota > Metazoa > Mollusca > Polyplacophora > Chitonida > Mopaliidae > Katharina > Katharina tunicata. Next base: position 10,626 of record JAVFBZ010204385.1, read on the forward strand.
ACATGGGTCATGTGATGTTTAAGACTGTGTGGGAGGGGGTATAAGGTTAGAGAATACAAAACTTTTGATAACGTGTACAACGGATAGAAAGCCTCTTTTTATCTGATTAGAAAACACTGTACTTCAGCTATCAAAAGTATTGCAATGCTTAGTAATCACTCAAAGCAGGGCTCTGTGGCTCATCATTTTGATTGTCAACATCGACCCACAGATGTTTTTTTTTTTTATCCAATCAGAATAAAATTTTTTCGAAGGGTGGATTCTGTTTCCGGTCTGACATCACTTCATCCCAAACCACAAATCCATTTCATTGTTGTCATACGTATGGTTTACTTTTGATACACTTTTTGGCCATTTTGAGAAATGAATTTGGTGCTGGGTCTTTAGTTTGCATATACACATTGAAGACGTGCAGTGGGAGAATATTAACCAGCCTACGATTTGTCAATGCCGCACTATGTATCGTTTGGTTACAAAGACAGAGACACACGTCTGAATATTGTTGTTTCCGCTGAATTAAACATGTCGGATTTCATTAGTTGTCGATCTAACATTTTCGACTAGGTGCTCTGATTAAGAGAAACTTTACCGCAACTTTCACTTGAACACATTCTCTAGATATAGGTATGGGTTATTCACAAGTTTTCTCTTCCTAAAAGAAACGCAGACATATCCTTATACTCTTTATGTTGTAATTTTGCATAATACTCACACACAATGGTGTTTGAAAGTCGAATGGTTGATCTTAGAGACTTACTTGCAGACAAATTGACCCATTTAGGCTCCTTTATCACATTTACCACAAACCTTTAATAATCTTGGCTCGTAAAAAAACATTCTGCTCTCAGTAGCCAGCTGAGTGTCTAGATAAACGAAATGTATGATCAAGTTTCATGAATTCATGCAATTTTAACACATAAATATTAGAAAATAGTTTCTTCTTACAAAAGTCTTTTTTTTATTATTATTTGACAGCTACCAACCAGGCCTATCCCATGCACGCCTACCCGCAGGCACCACCCACATACCCGCAGCCCCAGCCAGCGTTCCAAGGCTCCACCTACCCGCCTCCAGGCAACACGGGCTCATCTTACCCACCAAATGCTGTGCCGCCGCCACCGGCCTACAACAACCCGGCCGGGCCCAAATAGGATCAGTTTGTTGATGTCGCTGATTGTCAAATTTGTGCTTTGATAGGTCATCCTCATTTCATGCCTTAGTTAATTCTGATAGGTTATCCTCAGTTTATACCTTAGTTCATCCTGATGGTTACCTCATGGTTGTGCCTTAGTTCATTCCGTAGTGTGTGTATCAGCTAATTTTTATAAATTATGTTATCTCCAGGCAACTGTGATAAACTGTGTATAAATTCTTTGTTTGTTTATTATATACATTTTTGAGTAATCTTCTTATTACTATTGGTAGTGCTCAACTTAAATGTACATATTAGCCCCTAAGTTTTTGTTATTTTTAGAAAATATCCGATTGCCAAGAATTAAAGTTTGTGAAGGTTTCTTTAAATTAAACTGATACGGTAAAATTCCAAAATATTAAATTGATTGAGCTACAGACCCCAAAAAGTTTACCACAATTCCAAATTCAACACTGAAAGATGTCCACAAGTGAGTTTTCAAACTTTTGATTCATCGTTATTACATACTTACTAGTATGTACAAAAAATCAACGTTTTTAAATCTTGAATGAGTGGAATCACTAACATTTTATTTGATGTAACGTAATATATCAGTGCGAGGCCCAAATGTAACAAGCCTTATATAAATATTCAGTCAGAACTTTTAATAAACATACAAAGCTGAGATTGGAATTCATCGAATCTTTAACTTTCACTTTCCTTGTATAACACATGTGTTTTGCAATAGGATAAAAAATTTGGGCGACTGGGGAATTAAAATGCAAAAATAAACTGTACTTCACAAAGACTATTTTTAATGACCCACCTACGTGCAACATAACAATCGCATAATGTTCACTTTTCTAGACCTAAAGTAGTTTTCTCCAAAACGCGACATCATATGTTTAGGACGTCAAGAAGTACATGAATAGGTCTTACCGAGCTAATTGGCTTGTGGAAATGTCCTTTACGATGCACAATAACAACCAGATTGTGGCGTAAACTTCCGTCTGCTTGCTTAAAAGACCATTTAGGGAATTCAGATTTTGACAAATTTAAATATTTTAGATGAGGATGACATCAATGTTTTTTGTTTGTTCTTGCAGTTTGATTTTATTGTATAGTTATTCTCGTAAAGCCAATTTTGATACCTGTGATATGTCATGCTTTACTGCATTAAGCAATGAAGAAAACGCCAAAGCTTTTGTCATTATTAATTGGTATATCTCGATTGTTATTGTTTGTATATATATGCATAACTAAGTTTATTTTCTATTTTCCTGTAAACTTAGACTGACATGGTCTGAAAACTGAGTTATATCAACAAGGTTGAAGGCACGTGGAAGCCGAGACGGTGTCTGTGAGTTTGAGGTCACCCGGAATCCAATTTGTCTTTCGTGTCGTTTTATTGCTGTGTGTTCTTACTGTTTGTAACCAGTACTGACTGGTCTTTTCTATGCAATGGATGGCATGTCGTGCAATCAGTGAAATAGATTTAAATGCGGCGCAAAATCAAATTGGACATATTGGTTAATGTCTGACGGCACGCAATTAATCACTGGCGAAATTTTTGTTAGCTACTTGGTGGGCGTATTTGTGGTGTAAATATCCAAGCCTTTGTGTTATATACATTTGTAGGTTACTTTCTTAATATATATATTGTTTTTTGTGTCTAGGAAACATTTCTAAATCGGTCTTTCATTTCCTCAGTTTTTGCAGCAACTGCTGTTGGAATACACCGCCGTCATATTAGTGAAATATCCTTATAAGCACGGATGGATTGATCTTTTTTGCAGGCT
>JAVFBZ010204396.1:0-13556 GCA_032466195.1 Katharina tunicata
CTGACGGTACAGATTTTTTCATAATATTTGCAAACGCAATGACTCTTCGGGGTAATAAAATAGTTATGACGTTTGTTGGCGGGTACATAGAAAGTATTTACATGGTCAGTTTGCTAATATCGGTCTCGTCTAACGGTTCAACTGATATTTCCAAACTGACTATGTAAATACTTCGTATGTACCCGCCAACAACGTCATAACTAGTAGTATAACTTCTGTTGCCATACTACCCTCCTGTCTATGTTAATGATGTGAACAGGATACACTATATGTGGTTTCAATTTGACTTTAAAGACAAATTGCTGTTGACACTTCAGTAATTCAGGACATTTTGTGTTTTTTAAGTTAACCATGATGAATATTACCTGCCAGTATGTATTTAAACAAAGGAGTTTATTCCTAGGTTAGCATCAAGAGATTGGCTTAGCCAGGTATATAAACAGGTGGGAAATATGTTGTCTTTGTCCTGGAAACTCTCATTTGTAGTAGTGGGAAGCCCTGATCGACTTGCCATATTGACTGTGTACATCTTAACAAAATTATTCTGAGTACTAGGATTCGTTATTTGCCAATAGTGAGCATAAGATCAGTTAGATAACTCTTCAAAACAATGAGAGGAAGAATAACATAAGATATTATGGACTTGACTTCTATATGCCTCTTAAAGAAGAAAAGAGAGGAAGTGATATAATATAAGTTCTGGTGCTCTCTGTGGTGTCTTATAAATACTTGTTGCAAGTCTAGTTAAGGGGGTTATAGTTCACTAATTGAGCTGCCGTTCTATTATTCGAGTGATATAACCTTAAGTGTGATGTAAGTCTCCAATAAAAAAACAGGGATACCTTATTGCAGCAAGTGGTTGGGTCTTCTGTGTCCTGGTGTTCTCTGAGCTAAGGGGCATCAGGAAGACGGTTTGTTGTGGTGTCATGTTTTTCATCCTCCAAACATATTGTGGTGTCTTCTATGTTGCCAGTGTCGATTAAGGTTTATTCAGATAACAGTATAAGTATATTTATTTATTTACATTATTATTCATTAACATTCTAGTAAAAGGGAATTTACTTAGCTTTTGTTGCTGTTGGATGGTGGAAAACCGATAAGATACGTTGGTCAAGAACAATCTTTTCTTACATTCTTAACATGACATGACTCCAAACCCCACATGGGGTACCGTGAAGGAGACTGGTCAGTTCAGCACTCCACCCGCTGAGCTGTGGTGGGTTCCCTGATGATCATTGAATATATCTCTCCTGAACAGCACTAAGCTTACCCATAACAAATCAATGCTTCCTGTGTATATATCTCAATTTTGTTCCAGGTATCTCCGGTGTCCATTGCATGGTTAAAAGGCCACAAGGGTATTGTCTCTATCCTCCTGGAAGATGAAAGAGTCGATGTGAATTTCAAAGATGACAAAGGTCAGTGTTTGTACCTGTGATGTCACCAAATGCTGTTTATATGATCATTTTATAAAGCAAATAATGTAAAAAATGAGAATTTGTGTTTTAGGGCAAATATTGGTTGACACAGACATGCATTATGCACAAACAATAACAAAAATCTAACCAACAAACAAACAATCAACTTTGATGTTGGTTCTTATAGCTGCCTCAAGTCCATTTGGTTGGCGACCTTCATGATTCACTAAATGAGAAAGTCAGCAAAAATAATCTAACTATGTAAGTTATATTTGGGATAAACCATGGTCATGTTGCTGTCCACTGGGTGAAGTCCTTTTAAACATATTCATGTACCTTACATCAAGTCAATAACAATAAAGTCTAGCCAATGAAAATATGTGTTTCAGGACTAACCTTGGTACATACAGCAGCCTCTAGCCCATTGGCTGAAGACCTGTTTGAACAAATCTGTTATCTGATAGAGGAGAAGAAGGGAGACCCAAGCATTATCACTGCTGAAGGGGAGTCAGCTGTAAGTTAGACATGCTCAAATCAATTAAGATTTTGTTTTGTTTATTTTTTTATTTTGCCATATATGTGAGAATAGGAAGAAAAAAATCAGGACGATCGCATTTAAAGACAGTATATTGGTAGCTCATTATTTATTTTAGAATAGCAGCTAGTTTGCTACTTGGCTTCTGAATTATATAACACCTCATACATTGAAAGCTGTGAATCAGAATCTTTATTGGATTGTCTTAGACTCACATGCGACTGGTTCATGGGACTTTTTTATTGCCAGGTGCTCACTGGGCTACTGGGCTAAGAAAGCAGATATGTCAGGGCGTCCTGTTTTGAGTCCTTTCCATGTCTCTTGTGGTTGAGAGCTGTTTTTCCTTCGTCGTGGACTGACATGCTGCCATATAATTGAAATAAATTTAAGTACGACTTTATACTGCAATCAAACAAACAAACAAACAAACAATCATAGTCTCACATATTTTGCCTTGTTGTAAATTGTATATTTAAATCCAGAACTGAGATATTGTTACCCCTTGTGGACCTCTGGTATATAAGGGACATTTTCTGGTAGCTGCATACATGTAGTTCTGGGGGTGGTTTTTATGAGTTTTTTTCTGTTTTCCACCACACGTCGGCATCGCAATGTCGTCATATAGGTAAAATTCTCTTGAGTAGGACATTAAACACCAATCAAATAAATAAATATATAATGTTAAATTGTGCAAAGTTTTGTTTTAGTCATGTTTGTTCTCAGTTCTATTGTTCAGATGCCGAAATGTAATATTACGTATAATTCTATCACTTAAAACGTTTTTTTTTACAGCTCTCACTTTTGGTGTCCAATAATATAACATGTCTACAGGTGAGTTTTTAGTTCACTTTTTAATGACTTTGTTTTGTTTTAACATTAAACAATATGTATCTAAAATCCCAATATAAGCGTATAATATACTAGTGAATGTAATACTTTTTGAGAATAACTGGATTTCTTTGGTTATGTCACTCCCAGTCTGATTGTAATAATTTTAAGTGTGTCTGGATTTGTTTTGTGGCAAAGAAATGAAACTATATCAGTTATGTTGTTGTTATTAAATAGGATGGCGCTACACCTAAAGATATGGAGAAAAGGATATTAAAAATAGCCCAGTACTTTATCAAGCATGGATGCCCCGTGGACACGGTTAATTCAAATGGAAGAGGCCCTTTGGATCTAGCCATTATATCTGTTTGTATTACTTCTGATAGTATTGTTTTGTATACCCTTATGTTTGTGTTTGGGACAAAGGTTTAATATTGTCCAGGTGATCAAGGCAAGACTGGCTGACTGTTCATAGTTAAACACGATCCTCAATAGGGTCTATCTGGCTGTGAGGACCTGGGGAAGAGACTAAAAGGACTTAAGGGCATTTCAGTTGGCATACAAATGCATAAATAATTAATTGAATCTTAGAAAATAACACAACATTAACAATATCAAATGGAATGATGGAATTTCAATTTAGGTACAAACGTGCATTTCATGTGCATATCATATATTTGGTTTAAAATTAAAAAAAAACAAATAAATTAATGAAATGGTAATCGATATGATCACACTGCCATCATTTTCTTGCTTGTAATATCCAGAAATTGAACAAGCGAGACCAGTTCCCTGTAAATCTTTAACATGATTTATTTTGGCAATATTGCTGTGGGTTGTAAGTTTTTTTTTAACATTTGCCGTATTCCCTGGCTTTTTCCCCCATTAATGCAGTTTTTAAATTTGCCTTTTTTTTGTTCAAAATTAATTCATAATTTATTAATTTAATTTTGTGGTATTAATGCACACAGGGTTATGTAACTATCTGTGAGTTCCTAATCAGCCAAGGTGCCACACTATCGAGCTCTGGTGATGAAGATGGGAACACAGTACTACACAGGATGGCCAGTATGATGGGAACGAATGATATCACAGCTGTTCTCAAGCTCCTGCTGAAAAAGGTGAAGGTTTACTTTGAACAGAAAAAAATGAAGTGTTTTTTTGTAATATATAAACAATATAATGGAGAATAAGACTAAGTCATTGTTGAAAGTGAGAAAACCCTTTTCTTGGCTTTGAATGGACATCTTTATGACAAACAAAGTGTAAATAAGATTTGATGTCAGCTTTTACTTTACACCTATTTTTCTACTCGCTGGAATGGAACAAATATTTATAGGCTGTAATTCATTCATTGTATTTCAATTCATTGACAATTTGATGTGTTATATTAATTTTGGTTTTAATAAATGAAACATTCTTTTAAAAAAGTAACCAAACTATAATTTATAATATAATTTCTCTTTCTACATTGTTCTGTATCAGAGACCTGTCGAGAAGGGAAAGCCTGCCATTGACTTTGTAAGAGTTCTGAAAGAGATGGTGGCCAAAAATAACCATAGGGGTTACACGCCTCTGCTGGAAGCTGTTCAAACCTACAGCAATTCCTCGGTAAAAATATGTATTTAATTCTTGTTTCATTAAAGATGTCGTAGATTCAATTAAAAAATATTGACCATCCTTCTCTGGACATGTACCTGAAGCATCTTGTTGCCATGGAGATTGTGTTAAACAAGGGCTAAATATTTTCAAGGGGCCAAGGTAATAACAATGTGGGTGTAATCACTCAGATTTCGCTGAGACATTTGAGATCATAGTCACCTGTCTCCAAATATGTGGTAATGAAGCTTTTTGATTCCGCTCAAGTGAGTAAAGATAACATAGATTTCAGCCACTTGAGCAGGGGCTCTTCAGTGTAGGAGGTATGAAAACTATACTCTGTTTTGTATGTCATTCAATAGAACTGTTTTGCTCATCTTGTTGAGTACGGTCTTGAATATGGTCAGAACCATGCCCAGGATATCCTGCTCAGCTCTCTTTTTGAGTTGGGACTCTTGAGTTAACTTAGTTGAGCATGGAATCACCCCTTGAGTAGACTCAAGGACTTTTATGACCTTGACCTCAGGAGCCAGTTTCTCAAAGTTGTATTAACTGTAAAGTACAATGGTATAAAATCACATCAAAATTCTGCTTTATTATGTTGTACCTCTGATATTCACGCTTGCAAGATTCTGACTGGTCTGTGGAGTTTAAACTTATTATTATTTTTTATATGACCATGTAGATGTGACCCACTGCTATCAGCAAATTATATTTTGTTTATTTAAAGCACAAAGATGAGTTTTAAATATAATAGTCTCACCATTTCCCTTTCAATATAAAGCATGGTCCTTAAACATTGTCAGTTTGGTTGTAAGACTGAGACTGACATGCAAAGTACTGAGCAAAAAAATATCATTCTTTATAAACTTTTAATCTTTATTCGGAACTAGTGCCCTCATGGAAAAACAAAAGCACAAGAACAAGAAATTTGGAAGCAAAGACGACAGTTCTTAAGTTTACTGATTGAGGAACTTGGTGCTGATGTCAGCGCTCTGGTAGGAAAACGATTTTACCCAGATGACCCAAAAAATGAGAGTGGGAGAAGTGACTATGACAGACAGGGTAAGGTCTCTTCCTCTGTCTGCAATGGGCTGCGCTGTGGCTCTGTGGTTAAGCGTTGGAGTACAGAGCCCCCTTCACTGTACCCGGCATACTTTTGATCCCCCCCTGTGGACCTTAGGTCCTTAGGTATATAAGGGAAGTTTTCCGGTGGCTGTGGAATTAGCGGGGTGTTTTTTACGAGGTTTTTTCCCAGTTTTCCACCATACACCAGCACAGCAAATTAATAATTATTATTTATAAGTCGCCATATAGGTGAAATATTTTTGAGTATGATGTTAAACACCAACCAAACAAACAAACAAACAATATGTCTGCAGTCCTGGAGGTACATTTAGTATAATGAATCTTCCCTATTTTGGTCATAAACAGCTATTTAAATCACTCTCGGAAGTGTATTTCACATGGAATTCTAAGTTAAATGAGACTTCCTTTAGAATTCTAAACCTGTTAATTGATCATTATTACTGACATTTTGTTTATGAGAACTGATATTTCATCATTCAACACATTGATGTCCAAATTCACTGTCATCTGTTGTTGACAGTATACAGGTGGTGAATATCTTTCAATTTTATTGTGCATCGAAGATTTGTGTGGATATTTTATTAATTGATAAAATCTTAATTGTGTTTACAGAAAATAATAATTTGATATTGTTGTTCAAAATTTCAATGTCATACACTTTAGAGCATTATTAATTTGTGGTGTATATATATCTGTTTTATGATTTAGGGAAGATGAGTTGTGTTGATTACCTTGTTAATTGTGAAAGGGACGCAATTGATAATGCCAGGAGAGAATCCAGTCCCGCGTTAAAACTCATTCTAAGCCACAAACCTAATCTCAACACACGCTCCGTGGCCGGGTGTACGTCTTTAATCACGGCAATTCAACATCAAAATACAAACAGTGTGGAACTGCTAGTAAGTGTCCTTTTGATTTCTTTTACACACTCATGAGCTCCAGTTGCGACAACAGCAGCAGCCTGTGGTCTCTCTATACCCTACTCTTCTCTGTTGGAGTTAATTTAAACCTACAAAATGAAACAATTTTGCTTAAATCATAACTATGTAATATTACAGTAGAAAATTGTCTCTTTTTGTTGAAGCTCTATTATAGAAGATAAAATGTATAGCTTTTAAGAATAGACGATACAATTTATAAGAATAGATTGTATAATATAATTGATGTGTTCCATCAATATATTAAGTATTAACATGGTCAGTTTAGTAATTTGTCCAGCTGTTAGGCGAGACTATACTACCAAACTGACCATGTAAATACTTCCTAAGACACCAAACTAACAAACAACTGTAGTTCAACAGAATTCTGTTAACATTTCTGGCCTTTCTCTTCCCCGCAGGTAAAGCATGGTGCAGACGTCAACATGCCACAGTTTAAAGATAACAAGCCCTATGAGTACCCAATCAATATGGCTGTCTCGTAAGTTTGTTTTTCACGAAAACTCACAAGTTCATGGTACAAATAAGAAATTGAACAATAAGTGGGATGTTATGCTTCTGTAGAAAGTCCATGCTTTATTCCAGCAGTGTGTGGCCCTCAGATCATAGTACCAGTGCTAGCCCTTGTCATTTGTTTAAATGTAGTTTATGTCAAACATTCCAACCCTCTTAGCTCTCTGGCTAAGGTCAGTATGTTTCTAGATTATATTCATGCTGTCATATTTATCACTGGAGGAACATTATCTTCCCAACAGTGAAATTTAAACACTAAAGTTCTTCCCGGTTTTCCACAATACACCGGCAACGCAATTTATTAATATTAGTAAGTCGTCAAATAGGTGAAATACTCTTGAGTACGACGTTAAACACCAATCAAACAAACAAACAAACAAATAAACACTAAAATGACTACATATTTAATGGTTGTGTTAAGAGTTGCTGTCTACTGTTAGAATACAGTGCCGTCCATAAAAATGAAATACCCTTGAGCACTGCATTAAACACCAATCAATCAATCCAACCCACTTACATGTAGTAATAAATTGCATATTTAGGAAAGCACATGCTAAAATAAACCAGTTTCTGCTAAAAGTGCTAATCTCGCCCCGTCTCTATCTGGTTTGAGGATTTAAACGTGCTAATCTTTCCCCTTCTCTATCCTGTTTGAGGATTTAAACATGCTAATCTCTCCCCGTCTCTATCTGGTTTGAGGATTTAAACGCGCTAATCCTGCCCCGCCTCTATCTGGTTTGAGGATTTAAACGTGCTTATCTCTCCCCGTCTCTATCTGGTTTGAGGATTTTAACGTGCTAATCTTTCACCGTCTCTATCTGGTTTGAGGATTTAAACGTGCTAATCTCTCCCCGTCTCTATCTGGCTTGAGGATTTTAACGTGCTAATCTTTCACCGTCTCTATCTGGTTTGAGGATTTAAACGTGCTTATCTTTCCCCGTCTCTATCTGGTTTGAGGATTTAAACGTGCTTAGCTCGCCCCGTCTCTATCTGGTTTGAGGATTTAAATGATTGTTTTCTATTCAGTGTAGTTTGTTTGTAACTGTTCATTTTCTGTAATTCAGAGGTAGTATGGAGCACATTGCGCCAGTCTTACTGAAGCATGGGGCGAATGTGAACCAGAAATCCCCACAAACCGGAGAAGCTCCCATCCATCAGGCTGTCCTCAGTAGATCTTACGGTAAATATTTCTTTATGTCTTAAAAAATACATTATCCCACTATTTCAGCAGAATCAATTTTTTAAAAAAATCTATCTGATTTGTGTTACAAAAATCTTTTATGGCAATAGTCAGGAATTTTTAAAAACTATCTGACACCCAAAAATAATAAACTTAGACAGTGGGTGGTATTGCATTCTACTCAATTCCAGGCAGCAATGATGTCAACATTATCGTTTTATAGATTTTCACACGTAGCTGTAGTGAAGAATATAACTTAAAAACACATTCACTGATAAACCTCCTGCTGTTAACACGATCATTTGTATTGCATTACAAAAAATTCTGGACAACAATTTGGCAAGCTTCACCAAGCCTTATCATGTAGCTAGCAAAACCGAAAACCATGTCTTAACCAGGGAATCAAAGCTAGCAAAGACTCTTTGAGTAATGTGTTTTACATTTGACTACAAAACTTTATTATCTGTCTATCTCATCCCAGGCCACCCTTTTAATTTGAGTCTGTGTCAGTTATCTAATTTTGGCTTATCTGTATAGTTGTTCTTTTCCTGTTACTTTTGGGATATTTTAATTCTTTACTTGTCACTAAATGATTTCATAACTGATACATTTTATTATCTGTCCTATCTCTAAATAAACAAAGATGTGTATTACCAAATGTCAAATACCAAATCCATGCTAAATCAATTTTATGTAACCTGAAATATTTGTAGATTCCTATATATTTTTAAATGTTTATTTTTTCTATGGTGTCCTGTTTTTGTCCTGTAAATGTATCGTGGCGTCTTCTGTGTTGCCAGCGTTGTTTAATAGTGGTTTCCTCCACCGATTTGGCTGCCATGCTGTAATATGAGTGAAATAATGTTAAGTATAGCGATATTAAACAAACAAACAAATCTATTGTTATGATCATTTTGTCATATTTCTGTAAATTCTGTATACATGTATATACACTTCTTATTCATACAATATAAAATTACCAGGAATGTACTGATTAATTCCACCCTGGAATGTGGCTTCCTCCTGGTAAGATACGGATGATATTGCAGTGCAACATTCCGAGTAACAAAATTGATGCCATAACAGTCTTTGTACGGTTTTCATTCCTATGTGTAAACATAGTAACATTTATTAATTTAAGAGACATCATGTAATAAACAAACAAAAAGTTACTGTGTTATCAACACATATGAATGAAAATTCTGCACAACAACATTCTCATTTTAAACAAGGGACAGATGAAATTCTTAGCACAGATATGGCATGACTTATATCCTTTGCAAAAAGAGAAAGCCCTCTGGTTAAGGGCAGTATGTTTCCAGATTATATTCTATTTTGTGTATGTTTTTGGTCGGGGGCATGTTAGTCACTCAGCACGATTACATGATAATGCCCTTCTTTAAACGATTTTAACGTTTGTCTCGATTCAATTTTGCATATATTAAATTTTTCAGAAAAGATTGTTGGCTTGGTCGAAGTTCTTGTCAAAGCCAAATGTGACATTAATATCAGAGATAACAAAGGAAGAACCGCCCTTCATCAAGCTGTTAGCAAAAACGATGGGTCTATTAACGCTAGTAATGTGGTTGAAGAATTGCTCATTAAATCTGGCGCTGATGTATTTGCAAAGGACGATCAGCAATGCATGCCCATTCAATATGTCTTCTGTAAAATCGGCAGGTAAATATTTTAATTTTTTTGCCATCCTGCAGAATGTTGCCGCTAAAGGGCTGTCAATAATGTGAAGATACCGCAAGCACTAGGTTAAAGTTTATTTGTGCTCTTATTGAAACCTAATGTATTGCCCGATACCATTCTCCCAAACAACTCTGAGCAGATGTTTATTTTGTATTTTTCCAAACTTTTAATTACTGATTTGGCTTTTAGCTACCAGGTTATCTGTTTTATACAAGCAAATTTATGGATGTTCATCTTTACCCACACATTAGTTAAATATCAATCAATCAATCAATCCATCTTATAATGTTTCTTGTTTTTCTCAGTGAGTTGAACCACACTCAGTTTGACCCGATAGAGCAATGTCGTATGATGGCGGTTGCCATGGATTATCATAAGCTGGATGCAAAAGACGAGGAGGGTCAGACAGTACTTCACCGTGCTGCCTCAAGGGGAGCTTACCTCTGCTGTACTTACTTGCTGCAGGTAAAAATAAACAGAACTAATTACATAGTATATTGTTTACTTGTAAATCATTATCAGTGAATAACAAACCACCTCTGCTGTACTCACTTGCTGCAGGTAAAAATAAATAGAACTAATTACACAGTACATTGTTAACTTATAAATCATTATCAGTGACAAAGAGTTTAGACAGACAGTCATACCAGAGTGATCCAAAACCTGACCGTATTGATAAGGTTGACAAATAAAATTCCGTTGTCCAAGATGAAGCTCTATCATTACAAAACAAAGCAACAAAATATAACTTATTGAGGGTGAAGTAGCCAATAGGTATAAGTTGTCTTGGTCGGAGCTATTGGCTATATTTACACTTGAATGTTCTTATTTCTTTGGCCACAATTATGAGAATGAAAAGCTCTAAACTTGGTCAGTTTAGTGTTTAGTTAACTTAAATGAAGGACCTACCTTTGATGACAAATAGTCCATTATTCTCACCACAGCTGTTGTATTTATCTGTTTGCAGAAAGCCCCTTATTTGACAGTATCCAAGGAAGACAACTCAGGGACAACTCCTCTTGGATATGCCGTCTACCACGGCCATGATAAGTAAGCATTCTACAACATGTTTAAATCTAATAAAAATAAGTATATGTATGTGTCTATACTTGAATGTGTTGAATTTGTCCGTCTGTCATGCATCTTAAAAGTGTCCTCGGCAATGTGGCTGAGTTCAGTATATTTTGAACACGTTCATTCCATCAGGTGTGGTGGAGGTGCAGTATTATTACCTAACTCATCCTACTTCATATCTTATTGTTGTAGTCTTTTTTAGGCTCACATACATGTAGAAGTAACAAAAAACGTTAACAGGACATCAAACACTATTAAATTCAGTTTTATTTGACAACGGTATTTACACAGCTCCTAATAGTATAATATAATGTATAATGCACAGTATTTACACAGCTCCTAATAGTATAATATAATGTATAATGCACATACTTTTGACTCGGCATGACTCCATTATTAGTAAATGTTTTACAAGTGTTCAAGGATTATGATCGTGGGGGTGGATACACCACATATTGCACGGTTGTTCTTTACAATCAAGATGTTTGTATCTATCCTCGATCAGTTTAAGAATTACTGAAAGTTAAATAACAGGTGTATAGAATTTCTATATAATGGAAGTAAAGCCCTGTCCCCAATCAACGGAAAAATCAAATTAAGAATGAACGATAGTTGTATCGGTATTTCACATTTGAGAGGGAGTATATAATTAAAGTAAACTTTTCTTGTTTGACAGTTGTGCCTGTATGTTGATTCAACATGAACCAGCTGCCGTCACGAAAGACATTGTTATTAAGAGCAGTGGAGAAACAGTGAAGGATAAAAAGAAACAATCATGGGATGATAGCGACATTAGTGATAATAGCGACATTAGTGATAATAGCGACATTAGTGATAATAGCGACATGAGTGATGATAACGATAGCGATAGTGATGATTCAGGCAGACCTAAGCGAACTCGTAAAGGTGAAAATAAGGTCCAGGAAAAGGAAAAGCCGTTATGGATTTGGAATCCACTAAGGAAGCCTGTGGTGGACACTGGTCCTGAACATATCCACATATTTCAGGTAAGTGGCCTCCGGGCTTCTTTGTATGTTGTATTGGTTCAACCTTACACTAGATATCGTAGTCAAGTAAAGATGAAAGTAATTTCTTAAAATGGTTGATTAGTATAAAATGTTAATTGCAGTTATGTTTTCTCTGTTATTTTAGAGGGCGATTGTGAAGGAGCTACAGGGTGTATCGTTTCTAACATTAGAGCTACCTGTGGAGGTTTCTGGCTTGGAGTATGCTAAGGCTGTTTCTGTAAGTCTATCATGTTAATATCTATTTTTTCTGCCCTGGTGCTCTCTGAGCTGAGGGGCACCTGAAAGAGATTTGCTGCGTCATCCTGTTTATGTCTCTTGTTCTCTTGTTTGTTGTCAATTTGTGTTTGGATGGCTTCATTTGCCCAACGAGGAATCCATCCCAAGACCCTCAGAGTCTGTAAAGTCTGCTAGCCTAGTGGTTCAGGGGGTCAGCATAACTGACGGTTATGGGTTCAATCCCTGTATGGGTTTCAACCTGTTAAATTTTATAATTAGAAACTGTTGTTTTGTTATCACAAGCAGAAAAGGAAATGCTGTTGTTGATCACTTTTATATCATACCAAATTAATTTAATATTTTCGTGGTTTGTAAAGGGCACCTGTCATTGGGTGAGGTCGCAATAATGAGGCAAGGGGAAACATTTCATCATTACAACTGTTATTAAAAACACTTAAAAAAACCCAAACTATGAGGCCTAATTTTATTAAAAGTACACATATTCGCCAGAAACTATAGTTTTGAGTGTGGCTAATACAGCTTCCGTGATATATTTTTTTCATTTATATAAAGATTAGCAATTGTACACTTATACATGTATGCCAACCCTTGAGCCATAGAACCCTAATTAATCTATCAATCAATCAATCCAGGCTTGATGGCCTATGTTTGGCTTACTTTTTTTTATTGTGTTCAAACCAGATTTCAACAAATAATACACATAGCAATTACACTACTTTGCTGCCAAGGGCGTGAGTGACAGGACCTTCCTGTGCCCTGGTGCCCTTTGCTGCCAGTGGCATCACTGATTGTTTACGTCACTGTGTGTACAATGTGAATGAAGATTAGTAACAGTTTCTATTTGCACTTTTGATAATGTTAAAATTGATCTGTTAACCATGTTATTTGTTTTTCTTTTCAGATCGCCATAAGTGAAAATAAATTTAATGTTGCCTTGAGGTTAATAGGACGAGCCATTGACAAGACAGCCTTAACAAAGTCCAATGACGAAGTACAGAATCTGTTGCATCATCTGGCTCGCAAAACTTTGTCTTCTGGTGATCTGGTTACAAAGGTCAGTATATGAATCTTTAGAGACTGGATGTGTTCAATACCATTGGTTAAGCCACATACCATACCGCCAGCCTTATTAACGAGAAATATTGAATTGGGATTGGCAAAACTGAGTCAATTAATATGCGAAGTATCGGGAGTAGACAGAAAGTGGACAGGTAATTTGTTCCTAGTATTGATTTGATGTACTGAAGCATCAAGCCTTCTATATTACACTACAACAAAACAACTAGAGGAACCCTGTGTGGAGAAGTGGTTGGTTAGTGTTCCTAGTAAAGTGGTGCTCCACGGCTGAGGGGGTGGTTAGTGTTCCCTGTAAAGTGGTGCTCCATGGCTGAGGGGGTGGTTAGTGTTCCCTGTGAAGTG
>JAVFBZ010204429.1:0-13554 GCA_032466195.1 Katharina tunicata
TCTCGAGATGCGCTTATAGGTTATCCAGAACAACTCGAGATTAAGGTTTATTTAGAAACTTGTCTCTGAGAATTTATATAAAACATGCGATTATTAATCGGCTTTAATTAGTCGCCAGTGTGATTACTCGTTATAAAAAATATATATATATATATATGTACAGCCCAGGTTTTACAGATAGATATTGATTCATCAAAACCATTTCGACGACATTTTGGATTTCAAACACTGCACAACTCATTAAATTGCATATTTTAATTTTTTTATAAATATTGTTAAAGGACCATGAAAAGGAAAAATATAACTTTTTCATCCAGTATGTAAAAAGAAGTTTAAAAAATAAGTGGAACTCGTATATGTATCGAATATCTCTTACAGTGTACGTTTTGCTTGTCAGGCAAACATGGGTCATGTCCGATTAGCTTAAGGGCCTATGTATCTTGCTTAATAATATGGATAAACATGGAGGTCTGCACCTGCGACCTGCGTAAACCCCAACGAATCAATTAGCAAACCTTATTTTTCCCTGAGTGCCTTAACACGCATTGAACACTCTTGTCCTTTCTTTAATTTCTCTGCAATTCCAAACCCGCTGGTGGCGAATCTCGAAGTCGTATATTAACCTGTGATGGACCCGAGACACGGCAAGGGTTTTTATGTGTTTTGCTCTCAACTTGGTCTATCAATATGAAATTCAGTTGTTTTTTTTTATATAAAACTATGATTCCTTGAGTTTATCGTCACGTGACCCACGAACATTTCATGAACTACTCAAATGTTCTCCATGTTTAATGTTATTAATTCGAATAAGTGCAACATAAGTCAACAAAATTAAAACATTGATGGATTTTATTATGTTTTTGTTCAGCTTCTAAATGTCGCTTAGTAAAACCAACTAACAGAAACCAACACTCATTACATATCAATATTAATATTTATCATGTGTTTTTTTTAGTTCAGACGTGTTTATCCTCCAAACAAAAGCCTTATCATGTGTGTTTTAGGTAAATAAACCACATAGTAGAAAAAAAATTTTAAGATAAGACTAAGGTGCAAGACCAATAGATAACTAGGTGCGTGTATGTTTAATATGTTATCGTATCCAAAACCCACAGCAGATCTCATTGTGGAGAATAAAGATAAACATTTTGCACGTTACCTCACCTTAGGTGGACAAAATATAGTTATTAAGTAACAATCTAAATAGTAATCCTGGAGCAATTACGATCAATTGTGTGGGCTGAAATATCGATTTTGCGGCCTTTGCTTTCATCTACTTTCGCCCAATGATTTGTTTGAAACTGGTGCAAGCTTACTGCATTATAATAATTTATGCGTGAAAAGGCATGTGATTCCCATTTACTAGCAAAGCGCTTGTTCTGTGATAAATTTTCGACCTACTTGAACAGTTACAGTACTACTATGTAGGCCTTCGGCCTCAGCATTAGAGAGGAAGGGCTACAGGTCTCTACAGCTAAAGAAATGAAGGAAAAAACACACAAGACACGCGGGATATTAACATTACAAAACACAGGGCATCACAACAACTCCATTTTATGATGCCCCTTAGCTCAGAGAGCACCAGGGTACAGGCTCACATCCATGATGCTTCCAGCTGAATTTGTCGTTGTCTGATTCAAATGAAACACAAAAGAAATGTGAACGTCTTCCATTTACAGCTAAACACAAAAACGATGCTTCCATTTCCATTGTGCCCGAAGAGCAGGCGATTAATCTTATTCGTGCAGAACCAAGTGTAAAGGGATCATAAAGGGATGTGAGGTTGTTTTACTCCAGTGGTTTATGTGAAATTTGACAAATGTAATTTTCTTTGTTTTTAGACTCCTAGGTCGGCTGAGGACATGGATTTTTCAATGCATGTTTATATATTGTGATCGGAAAATATCCCGTATGTATTGAGTATGCCCGTGATAAAGGACATAAAATATTGCCTTGCTGGCATAAAAAACCTGTTTCGGTTTAGCTGATTTTTCACATTCATCTGTCAGTTTGATGATAGATAGAAGTAGAGAAACATCTGCTCTTCTGCAGTGTTCTGTCAACATCAAAGCGATCCCTTCTCTATGTTCAGTCGTCCAAAATTAAAATTCTGAAAGCTATGTCTTTGTAACTAAGTCAATGTTCCACAAAGAAAGTCAGCCGGTCAGCTTGGGAGCAGTGGTAATTGTGGTCACGACTTGGAACTCGAATCTGTAATGTTGTCACGCAGCTGTCTGTGTGAATCGCAAAAAAAACATTCTGTGTCAATCTCAAGTAATTTTTTTGATTTATCAATTTACTTGAGCGGTGTTTAACGCCGTACTCAAGGATATTTCACTCATGACGTGTTTGCGTTGCCGATAGAATAAGTTTCGTTGGACTCATAATATGAACCGCAATGTTTGTATATTGGTTACCGTAACCATTTGGTCGCCGAAATAATAATGATTAATTAACATCAAGGACAAATCTTAAACTTCTATATATTAAACACATTCCGTATGTATGACTCTTTGAATACTGTGATTCCCACGTTACTTCCTTGGTACATTGTGAGTTGGGCGTAGTATGGACATGATATAAATCTGTGATAAACTTATTTTATGAATCGTTCTTGCTTTTTTGTTTACTTTTTTGTATTTGTTAACAAACAACATGTTAAATGTTCGTTAGATTTTTAAAAATGTCAGTCAGTGTTTAAATTTCAAGGCAATATTAATAATTTTGATCTGGTTCCAAGCTTGTTTGATTTGACATCGATAGTGCGGATGATATTATTATCTTTTTGCTCATGTTATACAAAACCCGTATCTCCTTCGTGATTTGTTGATACAACATTGCTAGATATAAGCATATTAGGTATCTCATTTCTTAAAAAAAAAACGAATGTCTGGAAATAGTTTCATTAATCTAAATAGGTTTTATCCGTCCCTATACTGTAATTGTGTCAATTTAACTCTATGTACATTGTCTTTTTTCATCATTCCTATAGAAAATGTAAGTATTTGATAAAGTGATGCATTTTGCTCAACATCGCTGAATTGAAGTCATTTGCTGGAGCTAGCGGCAAAAGAACTATACATATTTTCAACAGAATTTCTTTGGCTAGTGATTGGCAAAAAGTCAAACAAATCGACTGAATGGAAGATAAGGTAAGGCCGTTAGACTTGTGAGTATTTGTTAAACAAGTGCGCTATTCAGAAAATGCGCTCTTAAATAAATATCTCCAATGGATTGAAAGGAAATAAATTGGACATACGGAGAGGAACGGTGGCACACGCAATCTGATTGATATAAATCGTGGATTGTTGTGGAAAAACGCGGAGAAGAATCAATTCTGTCGTAAAATATTCTTGAACCGCCCTGCTCAAGAAGAAGTTTTTTGACCATGATGAAATAAACAAAAACACCGATTGTGCCAGTGATAAGAACATTTTATAAACCACACAGCCTATAGCATTTCTCCTTTTTCTGTAACCAAAAATGGCAAAAGAATGATTATGTACGGTAAATTACTTAAGGAGCCTGTCCCGTAAAAACGAGAGACTAAAACAAAAATAAACTTAAGAGTTTATAAATAATTACAGATTAACATCGACCAGAAATTACTTCATTTCTCAAAAAATAACTAATAAATCACGAAACTTGTCTTCATCCCGAAAACTGATATTCATCTTGAAGTAGACATGAAGAAAACGAAGGCTTTACTAGAGACATATAGTTAAAAACATTTTTTTATATTGTGCCTGCTGTTTCCTTTTCACCCCTTTAAATTGTTTGAAGTAGCGATAATCTGCATTAATAGCTAAATTATTCTGCTACAGTTGAAGCTATTTTCTTGATAATATCTGCCTACATTTGCGTATTGTCTTCACAAATTCCAAATTTAATTTTATCCGTTTGTTCACATTACTCGAATTCCTGGTTTAATAACGGTTGCTCAATTCAATTTAGATAAACATGCAGCAGTTAAAGCTATTGGCCCTCGTCTGTTGATCTGCATAATGTTGTATACAACTAATTTGATACATTTTAGTTCTCTTCGAAACAGTTTTTGTATCTTTTTTTTAAACATTTATTCTTTCTGAAGGTCTCCTAACAGTCGATGTGTTTCATACATGTATGCATTATCTCGGACTGGTTTCATTGCATGGAAGGAAAGCGGTAGTTCTCGATGTGGCCCAATAGCTGACAACATGAGCCGAACTAAGGGTCAATTCAAATATGCACTAAGAAAGTGTCGAAAAGAAGAACATACTATTTGTGTGGACAAAATGGCAAAATCATTGTATCAGAATTCTCCAGATGATTTCCGAAAAGGAGGTAAGGCTGCTAATTGTAAGCGTACAGCTTTGCCGAATAGAATTGATAATACTGAAGGTTAATCTAATATTGTAAACTTATGGAAAAGGAAATTTGAAACTGTCTTAAATAATGTAAAAACTGAAAATCATAAAGATAATGTAATTGAAGCCCTGAACTGTTTTAAAACGAAGACAACTGTTGTTTATTTTGAATCTCCGTCAACTGTTCGTGACATTGTTGCGGAAATGAAAATTAACAAGTCTCCGGGCTGTGATAACTTGTCTGAAGAACACCTTCAAAACGCTTCCAACATTTTATTTGTACATTTGTCGCTTTGCCTAAACGCCATGCTGGGTCACGGCAATATGCCTGAAAATATGACACGTGTTATTTTGACACCAATTGTTAAGAACAAAACTGGTAACATAAATCAGTCAGACTTTTTGTGAATTTCGTTTGTACTCTTCTGACCTCCACTTTGGTTTTAAACGCAATCATTCAACTGACCAAGTCAGCCTTTATAGAACAAATGGCAGTCCAGTATTTATATGTTTTATTGACGCTAGAAAAGCATTCGACCGAGTTAATTGTTGGACTCTACTTAAGAAACTTATTGAGCGTAATGTTCCCATGTATATAGTTTATCTAATCTACATTTGGTTTAATGTTCAATCGTTTGTTGTTAAATGGGGGTCAGTCATGTCTGAATCTTTCAAGGCGTCCAATGGCGTACGTCAAGGTGGAATTTTATCCCCTTCTCTTTTTTCTGTGTATCTTCATGACCTTGATACAACTGTATGTCGTTGAGCAAGGCTGGGGTAGGATGTAATGTCGCTGGTATTTTTATCAACCATCTGTTGCACGCAGACGATCCTCCGCATGGTCTCTTCAGTGTTTGCTGGCTATTTGTTCAGAGTATTCCATCTCCCATAACATCTTGTACAACATCAAAAAGTCTGTTTGTTTAGTGGTAGCTCCTACGAATTCTAGAGATTTTTTACCCCTATCTGTAAAACTATGTGGTGCAACTTTGTTATTCATAAAAAAAAAAACTGTACCTTGGTCATGTTATTACATATAATTTTGTTGATAATGACGATATTGAAGAGCAACGTAGAAAGCTATGCATAAGAGCAAATGTGTTACTTCGTTAATTCAGGGACTGCTCTCCGAGTCTAAAGACTACCTTGTTTAAGGCATATTGTACAAATTTTTATTGCTGCTCACTCTGGTTTTCTTATACTCAGGCTAAGTAAAATAAGTTTAAAACTATGTACAACAATTCCTTCAGATGGTTAATGAATCTAAGTTATAGATGTAGCGCTAGTGTAATGTTTGTAATACACAGTGTTAATTCATTTGGAGAAATATTACATAAGACTGTATACTCGTTAATGAAGAGAATTGACTCTAGTTCTAAGTATGTGTTGGCTACCCTTCGTACATCGGATGTGCCTCGGCAGTCCAGTCTCTATGCCAAATGGCAATCAATCATGTTCTAATTTTATTTATTTTTTCATTGTATGATAAATATGTACTCTCTATGGACCTTTTGTCTGCAATAAAGCTATTATTATTATAATCCTAAAAAAGATGCAGGGTTAAGATTTCAAGATGATGTATTCCAACAAAAGAAGAATAGTAGCAAACCCAAAGCAAATAAGTACGAAAAAATCAAGTGGTACTAGCCCATAAATAATTATTTTATAGTAACCATACACGTATATTTTTCATCTCTAACGCTAAAAGATGTTACGTTGATTTGACGAAGAAACCGACTGGGAACGAGTGTTGTTTTTGAAATAGTAGTCTAATCTCATTCTCCGTATAATTTTATTAAAATTCCATACTGGAGCTAAGATGGCTTTACGAAATTACCTTGCCTGTGAATGGTGGATCTTGTTTCATTTCTAATGGAAGCCTCCGTGTAAGAGGATGCCTGCTTTAACTTAAGATTATGACAAAAGCGAAATAAACTTTTGATCTGAATGGAAACAAGAAGTAAAAAATAATGAAATCAATACTGAACAAATTGAACTGGCTCTAAACGCTTAATAATGTTAACCTTCATGAAGCCAGTAAAATCGTACATCAAAATCGATATGCGGGAGAAATAAGGGCTTCCTGGCTAAGATAAGCGACGGCGGTCTCGATATTTTGGAATAAAATATAAATGTGATTATATTTATCGGAACGGGTAAAAAGAGTATGAATCATAAACAAGTGTTTACCTTAGAATAACTCAGGAGGTGCAACGTTTCGATCTAGATGTTAAAACAGTTTTCAAGCAAATCAGATTTTGATGTTGTCCCTAAAATCTTAAGCGAATCTAAGTGTCTCAATTTGTATATGCTTCTATGAAAGACATCTTGTTTACCGTGTCATATATATTTAATTTGAAGTAAGGCTGGTTTCGTTTTATTACATACTCATATTCAAATATCCTAACGGGTTTTTTTTCACTGATTATAAATGTATTTGGCTCGTCATTGCTACGGTTGTGTTATCTTCTTTTCGTGGTTGATGTTAAAAGTCTTACTCAATTTCTTTCGCTTATAACACGAGCTTGGATAAGGTAAAACAAACTTTGAGAAAAAGATTCAAGCTTTTTTTCTCAGTCAAAGGCTTAAAGTGAAATAAATCCAAAAATGAAGTGATTTTGAGTTGATAAACCTCTGAAAAATGTTTCTAAAAATATTATTATCAGTATCTTAAAGTTTTTCTCTTTCTTGTTAGGGCTAAATTAAACACTCATTGTATGGTCGTGTTTAAAACTTGTATCTAAATATCATTATGAATTTTTTAATAGATACTCCACAAAATCATGTATTTGTAGATATGTATTTTTCAGCCAATTAAGTGTAATTATATTTTTATTGTGATTTGAATAGAAGATTTAATTATGTTTTTGTATTTTATGTCAACTTATATGGCATGAAGAGTCAACCATACTATAATAGTATTTATATGGCTGTAACACTCCGAGAACAACATTTTGTGAAACTGCGGGTACGCTTGATACACTCAGACTAACTTTGTTTTAAGGATTTCCACTTTGCAAATATTTTTTGTTTTTAGTGCGTTTTAGGAATTTTGAAAACCATGGGGAATCGTTACACTAATAGCTTATATTTTTCTGAGTTGGCGATTAGGACCCGTTTCACATGTGAATGGATTTGTTTCACTATACGCTATCTAGAGATACATCCGTCGATTTTTTCCAGTAAGATCACCACGTATCATTCACGGGAAGCCATATACCTCGTCCGGCTTATTATAGTAATGTTTCCATCTGTCGTCGATAATTCGTTAGAATTGTACGAAAGAGTGAAACTCATAAATAATAAATATTCGATGTTTAGCACAATAACTATTTTGGAGTATATTTTACAGATCCATCAATACGAGCAGAAGATGGAACTTATTCCCCCATCTATTGATGACTTTTAAATAATGTTCTGTTGATGTCGTTGAGCGAGTGTTTCATATATTGGTACAGGCATTCATTTCAGGTCAATGCATACTCATATAAGTCTGTAACACGTTTCCAAGTGTCTTGATTTGATGGACGACATTGGTTATTCGCCAGGACGTTTAGAATCGCTATTGAAAAATTAAGAAGTTCATAAAGAGAAATTAAAAGGCCTACTATTTTTCAATCTTTATGACAGTGTAGACTTAGTCTAAATGAGTTACGTGCGTAAGTCATAGAATTGACGGCCGTAAAATACTGCTCAAAAAGGTCCGCACTCTTTTGGAAATCAACGGCTTCTTTATTCCCGTTCAAGTGTGAGCGAGACCAGAAATGAAACTAAGCAAAATAAAAAAAAATCATTTTGTACTTTAAATATGTTATATCTGATGTTTGCCATTAAGTTTCTAGTGAAACCTGTTCGAATACTAATCAAACCATACTAATTCGTATAGTAATTACGCTTGGTGTTTATGGCGTAATCAAGGAATGGCATAAAAAAAATATATATATATGTACCTACACTGCTTAGGAGAAAAAAACGTGGATACACCGTTTTTGATGACAAGCGGATTCTAACATTTGCGGTATTTTGAATGGACAATTAGAAGGCCAATGTCAACAAGAAGCATCTATTACCCGTGTAATGCAATGAAAACACAGGTGTGAAAGCGTTGAGTTTACATAAGCACAGGTACAAGCCACGGTGCCTTGCTTGCATGTGTGTGATAGTAAATACAATATGTTATTAAAAATCTACCATTTCGCATGTTTATTATCTTTGCGACAGACACACGATCGAGAAAAACTGAAAAAATCGTAAAAAATCGATTATATAATTTAAAAAAAATAATTTGTCTGTTCCTCATTATATTATATTGATTGATTGTTTATTGCAGGAAAAGCAACAACGGCTTTTCTCCTAAAACAGTATTACAGCAGTCGAGTAATTAATACTCATAAATGACAGTATTTATATAATACAGTGTATTCAGAAGCAAATAATATAAGGAAATGATATATAATACATTGGTGACTGACAATGGGAGTTATTATTTACTTTTTCTCAAGTTAAGTGCTTCACAAATATAATTACTGATATTGACCATTTCCTTTTTTTGATTTCGGATTTAACAACTTATTAAATTTATAAATACTAAGCCACGACAGATAAAATTGCCTGAAAAACTTATTACGTAATGAGCTGTAAAATGGGCAGCACAATAAAAAGTGGTATTCATTCTCGACCTTTCCCATATTACAGTTGATACATAAACGTTCAGATACTGGTATATTTCCATATCTGCCTTTGCAAATATATTTAGAGTTTTCCATGGTACATAATTGGAAAATGTTAAATATCTAGCTTTACCAAAATGGCAAAATCAGTTTATTATACGTTGAATACCTGGATGTTGAATTAATGTTGGAAATCCAGGTTTGAATAAACACACCTTTGATTCTTTGTTTCATACAATTAACTAAGTGATCAGAGCACATATCGTTTGCAAAAAGATATCCATAACCAAGCCCTTCTAATAACTTACGAATCCCATCACTCCAGTTATAGACTGATTTTAACCTTATTATCGAGTTTTTATGGCCAAAATATAAAAGATATACAAGACTAGACTTATTTGACAATATCTTTAACCAGTATCGTAAAACAATTATAGATATGCGCAGGTTCTGAAACACAGCGCCAAAATCACTATGGTACCTCTCCACTCCAAACACATTTTCCAGATAAACGGCTGCATGTATTTCCCTTACGGCATCGCATTTACAGGTCAAGTATTCAAACTACATAATGTTTACCAAACACTTTCCTATCTTCTTGCACACAAAAATCAAATTCTATACTAATTCACCTGCAAATCGACCATTTAGCCTCGACTTTTAAAAAGTCGATTTGCGCTTGTCAGAGGACTCGTTTTTAGCTGACGACACTTGGGAACTCCACATGTCGCAAAACAGTTCTAAACTCAATGTTTAAAAAAAAAATTTAGACATCGGAATTTTTCATTTTTCTCCTCGATTCGGTCGTGTTGCATAAAACGATCCATTGATTCCATTCGGTGACCGACCGATAATCGGCGGGGACAGAAGGTACCGGAGATAGGCGATGTTAAACTAGAATGGGTGACAGCTGCCTCGAGATCATGTGCGGTCTCAGATACCTGTCTATTTAAACACCTCAATTGCGGAACTAGTTGACCATTTTGGTTGGAAGAAAAAATTAAACGGCAATACACGTAAAGCTAATATCGAATGCCAAAATTGTCAAGGGGGTGATTTTGTCGAAATAATTACATTCGGTTGACAAAGGAGCGGCTATCCACAGTGGAAATTAAAAGTACAAAGGGCTCGTTGTGATCTTGTGTTTTTTTTTCATGTAACCATTCAAGAGATTGTGTCTTGTGGGAGTACTTCCCTATATGAGCACAGATGATATAACAGCTTAAATCTGTATCCGGTAACTCACTAATATAAGTGTGAATATCAGTTAAATCCTACAAAGGAGCTTAATTTAAGTACTTTGTAATTTAACAGTTTTGTATGACTAAGTGTTATCACACGGCTGTGTTGCTTGTAGTTTAAATAGTATGTAAATAGGAGGCACGCATCATTTTCTTTCTCTACATTTATATATTATGTACCTGTTGGGGCTTATCATTATATCAATAAAAACATAAAATATAAAATAAATGAATCTCCGAAAAAGGAGGTCATGTTGGTATACATAGTCTAGTTGGAATTTATTATAACGTCATCAGATATATGATATATATCCAGAAGTTGAAAACCCATCTCAGTCGTCATGTTTTTTGTAATGTACCCAGCTTCTAAATGCCGCTTAAACAATATTTATATATCTTTATGCTTTTCGACATTACTTGAAACTGATCTGTAGAAAATACTAGCTTTTGTTGATACATAAAGCAACAAAGTGTTTATTGTAAGTAGAAAAGGAAATCCATATTAAGCTCATTAAAACAAAAAGGGTGTTCAAATCAATTGAAGAACATGATTATATCCATTGAATATGTATCGAGCAATAACAATAATTTCGACCATTACAACAACGGTTTATGGTTAAGACAAAGGAACAATTCTTGTGTTGAATCTATAAGAATACCATTCTAGCCTGAATGGTAGAAGATGGAGGAGTAAAAGCTTCCCCTTCCAGTGTATTTGATGTACTTTTGTCATGCGAGTTTGTCCTTGGCAAATTCAATCCTTAATACAACTGGACTTTCTGCGTAGAATCTCCTTTCAAGTCGATTTGTCATCCGTATCTATTTGTGGAGTTCTGTACGAGTCTCCGGTTACTTGGAGATGTGTTTCAGAATTGACCTAGACAAACGAAACTAGCGCATTTCTTTTCACACGCCTGTTACGTGCATTTGAGCACCAAACGTAATTGATGGGTTTTTACCATCAATCCTAGCATTTGAAAACCTAAACGTGACCAGAATAATTGGATAGCTGTGTGGGCTGATGGAGTATACACTCGATGGAAATCAAAGACAGTTCAGAATATTGATCAGACCTAATAATGCTACATAGTAAAACTGGAGATATTAACTTTCCAATTAAGCATGTTCCACAAGTATAAGGGACAAAACTAAAGGGTATATTGAAATAAATAAAAACATTTGTAACGCTAAAGTGAATTCCATACACTATTGAATAATCTGTTTGCATCCACAAAATAACTAGGGCACACACACTAACTATTATCTGCTGAACTATCCGACAATTTTGCCAACTTTAATTACATGGCTTGTAAACTGCCTTTTCTTTCGTGCTGTTAAATTATTCCCGAAAAAAATAAATTCGAAGACACTGATCTTAATTGAACTCTGAATCGATTATAGTTTTACAAAACACTTTCTCGCCCTGACTCTACGATGCTACATGTAAATGAGCACAGACATACACAAAATATAGACGCCATTCTCATGTGATGGTTTTAAGGCTAACCGAGCAAGATTACTTGTGGGTACTTTTTTCTATCACTTGTCTCGACAGTCTAAACACAGGCCTCATTAACCGTCAACACACTTTTGACATATCATGACACGCCATTTATCATTCTTTAAGTTTCAACTTTTTTTTTGTTTTTTTAATAATATGATCTTTGTACAAAGAGGTACAAATTGTATTTAAAGTTAAATGAATGATTTAGCTTGGAGACTTGAGCAACAAAGCCCAATTTGAAATTAGAGGACAATGTTTGTGTATTGTAAAAACGTTTAATCGATAATGTGTAGGGCTTCCTCATAGTGGTTAATCTACACAGACGTTGGAGCTAATCTAATTAAACTAAACTCTGTATTATTCATTCGTCGACTGTGAAGAAACACATTTTTTGCTTTGTTTCTGTCATGTTATATTTTCAAGGACATATTTGATTTCCTTTCAGTCGGCGGAGAACTGAAATTTGATGAGAAACGTCGACAAAAAAGCGAACAGTAACAACAACAACGTGTAATAAAGAAGTCGCGTGCTATGTAACATTTGTATAGCTTATAAAATCGCTTGCAAATGACACGGAGGAGCTTGTTTGCTAAATCTAACCTAAAGTTAAATCAAGGAATACCAACACATTAAATAAGGTTATTATTTCAATACCTCGTGCATTTTATCCAATCACATTTCTACAAATACCGCGGACCCGTAAATTGCTTTCATATTCCTATAACAGTGCATTGCACACTCTAGAAAATGTGCTTTCTAGACGGAAAATCATCGTCAAAAATCGATCGAATAAATGTATTGAATCAAGGTTTGCACTGGTTGTATTATATAAAATCCTTACATAATCTACAAAACGTTTTCCTGTCTGGGGTCATATGATTTACGTCTTTTGGCTTTGAGAGAGCGATGAAACCACCAGTGGAACTCCTCAACCATGCTTTTAAAGATAAAAAAAAACGTATCATATATTGGTTTTCGTTGTCAACAGTTTATAACGAAATGATAAATGCAGTAAATGATGTAGTTAACATAATATCCTCTCAAAATTACAGATATTTTACTCTCCCGCCTGTATATTGTTATTACTGTTTTCTGTACCTATGAGCAGTTTGATTACGATCTAAATCATCTGTGCTTTACTTAATTCTTATTCATTTGTTATACTCTAAAATAAATCGCTCATATCATAAATCAAATCAATCTATGTCTTGAAAAACAACATGTTTTGAAATATTTCTCCTGTTTTTTTTTTTAATTAGATAAGTGGCTATATTGGCAACGCGTGTCGTGTTTGTATATACGTACCATGTATGTGGTACATAATATGGCCAACACCTTGAATGGGACAAATATAAATGAACGGTATTTGCTTTAACTATATAGACTGACACAGATGCCTGTTTATCACTCTCAACGACACTGGCAACATACAAGGACGCCACAGGACAATGACAGAAGTCAAACAGGACCCCAAAACAAATCGGCTTCCTGTTGTACCTTATAGCCTGGACAGCACCGGGTATAAGAATCCCAGTCAACGACCCGCAACAACATTTGTGGTTAAGTGATAATAGCAGGCAAATTCTGGTTTTATTTTATTTTAATTGCAAAATAAATAATATATTGTACATGTTCCTGGTAATATACTATTCACTTGATTATAATTTATTTTTCTTAATTCTTTTAGTGACAACATCTTATCTATTAATGGTCTATCTCCGGCGATCCCAATTCCACTGAAGAACAAGTTAATGCCGACCATCTTTGGTATATCTTTTGAGTTGAAAAAGTCT
>JAVFBZ010204451.1:0-10357 GCA_032466195.1 Katharina tunicata
AGTCATCATTAAATATCACCTCCATAGTTTTAACTTTTTTAAGAGGAAGAAAAAGCATTAAGACATTGTATGGAAACACAGAGCCAAGAAGCAATTTCAAACTACAAATGGAAGAAAAGAAAATATCCACACAAAATTAAATTTCATAAGAGTCTGAAACTGCAAAGTATAAGTTCACAAGTGAACTATTCTTTTAATGGTCCAACTCATGTTATAAACCAATTTATCAGAATACAGAGAGAAATAAAAAATGGAGAGAAATTGGTTCCGTTCCATTTCTTCAGGCTTGGAAGAGGTAGAATGTGTTTATTAGTATAGATTTTTTTTCATCATCTTTTAATTCTGAAAGCAGATACTTTAATGTATGTGCATATAATCTTTCAAAATATGTTTCCACTCAAAACCTTAATATTTACACTGATTGGTTCTCGAGAACTTACTCGCCACTCGGCTCTAAATTTTGAGAAAGTGGGGGGACAAATGGAAGGTGTGGATGTGTCACTGGACGAAAAAATAAAACAACAAATTTGAAGTGTTTTTGGACTTGTGGAGTTACAATCTTCTCAAGATCAAGTTTTGTACCAAATATATTTTGCTGCCATTAAGTATAATCTAGCTTTTAACGAAGACTAGACTTTGGGGGAAAAAAAGAGACATTGTTATTAGTATGTCCTTCAGTCTGGTGTGCTACTTGCATGATGATGTGTCAATAAGCTGTCACATCTGGGTCATGCTTTGATGTACCGACGTTACTACAAATCAATGGTTATTAGCCCCGACCCTTACAAAATTTAAAATGCTGACTCGTTACATATAAGGTCACTCATCGCAGTTGGATCAAAAGCTTTGTTGACACATGATTATGAGGAAAATGACTAGCCCTCTTTACGTTGAATTTTAATTATAGCAGAGTTTTATCTGCATGGCTAGTACAAGACTTGTAGGCTACAGAGTGAAATTTTTGTTATTAACTGTTTTAATTTATGAAGACACTTAAAAAATTGTTACAGTAGAGCTAATTTTGCGTGCAGATGTGTTAAAATTAAAACCCTAATTTTGTGTGCCTTTATATGCGACTCTTTATAGGCTATAGACGACCACATAATTTACAGCAATTTACTGAATAATTATACATAAAATGGTGCTTCTTTACTGTCAAGCAGGTAATATAGGCCCCTACACCGCCTAAGCTTTTAATCAAATGTACCAAATAGCGATATTTTTTAAACTTGATCCCTGGCCTTGGATGCCACGTAAACAAAATGCAAGCGAAACAAGCAACTGTAAAACGCAATTTGATTGGCCCATGGCATCCATTATAGAAAGAGCCCTCTTGTGGCAATCACAGTTAAATCAGCTTTGTTTTAGCAGCGGCTGTACTGGACTGTAGTAAATGTTATGTATCAATAGCCGCTGTGTAGGAGCTTACCCTAACCCAAGACATCTTTAAAACTCTAGTCAAACTAGCAAATAATATTTGTATTTACCTAAACAGCACTGATAATGCAATAATTTAATTCTTAGATTAACAACTTCATCTGCCCTGAATTTAACAATGTGAAATTGGAACTACAACTTATATTTTCTGGTAGCTTCAAGTCTGAACTTCACAAAAATGTCAAGTTTTTTTTTTGGCCTTTGCATAACTTGTAGTTAAGTTGAAAGAGGTCGAATTTGTTGATATAGGGTAATAATTTTTTTCAGCTAATAAATGTGTCAATTGGTTGCATTTTGATCAATCTGGTTAATTTAAATTTTGGGCATTTTCACAATCTCAAATATGGGTCATCAGTGGCTGAATGGTCCAGACGACACACTTCTAGAATGTACGTGTCTGGTCCACAGATAACCCTCAGACACTCACCTCTGAGAGTTTGTGAGTTCAAACAGCTACCAGCAGAAGGTCACGGCTTTTGAGAGGTACTCCCAGTTTTCCTACCACAATTAAGCTGGCCAATACTCTGTAATTGTGACTTTTAGTCTTGTCGGTCTGACATCGGAAAATAAACAATAAACTGAAATCACATAGTCAGTCCAGACAGATAGCTACATGTAGCTTGGCCAGAATTATCAGGAACTTATTACATGGTTTTGTGGATGTTATCTAATGCTAATTTGATGGGGTTTGACTAATTTATAAACATCTTTGACAATATTCTGAATTTTTTTTTATTTTTACATGGCTGTTGATCAAATCTTACCAGTGGGTTATATCACTTATACAAATTGCAGATAGAATGATTAATAATAAATACGTTTGAAATGGAATGTTACAATCTAATCAACTAAATGTTCATATGCTTCCGATATGCTTCAAATTAAATCCAACTATAACCAATTCATTCATTAACTTTATTTACTTATTAATTAGCTCCTGTCTTGTGATATTTTATCTAGACAAGTTAGACTGACTGACAACCTGCTGGGTTTCAAACAAAAAAATATCACACTTAATCATTTGACTGTGGAAGTGAATTTTTGCTAAAAGGTCGTCTGAAATGTAGAATGTTTATTCTTTTTGCCAAAGTCTACTTTATGTTAAAGTACTGCTATGTCTATACATTCAGGGCAAACAAATCCTGGAAAAACTATATTAAACAAATCTGTATTGATTGTATAATAATAATATAAGTAAAAACTGGAAGTCTTTTTGTTATTTTATTTTTAATACAAATGTATTTTCATCCATCCTTAACAATTGAGCAACTAAAACAAATATAAGAACAAATAAAGCTGTGGAGGTGATAAAGTATAAAAATACTGATTTTTCAACTGAAATTTAAGTGTACAAATTAATATACATTAAACATCTAACATCCCTCCAACAACGACAAAAATGGACACAACCGGCCAACAGCGGAAAACTCAGGGTCCAATTCCAGATATTTGGACTTCAGTACATCTGGGATGAAAATTGTAGCTAAAATCATGATGCTCTCTTTCTTAATAAAGGCTTGAGAATGATTTTGTTTGATATTTTCTGGGTTACATGCCTTATATTCTCAGAATGCAAATATACTTCCGTCTTGCCCTTATTTTATTAGAAGTATTTTGAGTTTTTAAGCGTTCAATAAAAAGCCAATCATTGAATTCTAACTTTTTGTCTTCGATAAAATGGGGAGAAGCGGTCTGGGTTAAGTTTAAAGGACATAATTGTGTGGCTTAATCAAGACAACACAGTGTAGAATCCTATACAGGTGACCTATGGTGAGACAGAAGGCATTTTTTACAAGGCATGTATATAATCCATGTATATCCCAGGTATAACTTAAGGATGTGTTACCTCTGTGTTTCTATCCACATGCATCTTGGGACATGTAAGTGGCACAGCTACAAGATGTGCTACAGTAGTTTCACATCAAGGAACTTGGAATAAGAGAAACTCTGAAAAGGGAAGCCATGTTGGTAGCGATAATAATTTTGCATCTTGTCAAAATGCACAAACTCATTTGATGACATCAACTAATAAATGACATAACATGAAACATTTTTTCTGAAGTTTCATCATTTTCAAGGCACTTAGACATTTATAGCACTTCAAGCTTGGATTTTCCCTAAAAATATATAATATTTAGCATGCAAAAGAGTTTCTATAACAACAATATGCAAAATTGTATACTGTTCTCAATAAAGCCCTTTTCCATTTAACTTTGCGTACATTAACATTGCATAAAAATATCAATAAATATATATATAGTGTAATTAAACCAGTACAAAAAACATCATTTGAAACTAAAGAAGGTAATACTCAGAGGTAGTTTTTTTTTTTTTATTTGTATGAAAACTTGTGATTGTAAATGATGTCGCCTCGTAGACGTTTAACCTTGGATGATGTCATTCACAATCAGAAATTTTCATATGAAACGTTATAAAACTACCTGTACACCGACCAGCCACAAGTTCATCTAAATAAAAAAATAAAATAAAAATTTTTTTGGGAAAAGTCAGTGTGTGTACACGTTTGTGGATCAAATTGAGGGGGAAAAAATGAATAATTGCATACTCTGTATTAAAGGTGACAGATTAAAAGGGAGATCAAAATTGAAGCCAAGTATCTTTTATGCAATGTTGTGCAAGACCCTAAATATTGACATTTCAACTAGACTTGAGACATAAACAATAAATAGTTGTTGCATTCCACAATGGTACTTCTGAATCAGAAATAATCAAGTTTATCCCACACTTTGGCCATTGTGAGTGTAATAACAGGAGTGACATGACTAAAAGTTATGTCATTCAGAGACATAACTGAGCGGCAATTTAATTGGGTTAAAAAACTTGCATTCATAAAACCCACCAATCAAACTACACTCAAAGGGTTCGACGTCACATGTGATCTGCTTGAACTTCGGAAATCCTCAAATGGTATGCTTCCAGCGCATTAGATGCACAGTAATTAGTTATTTAATACTGCAATATTATTTGTCCGAGGAATCTAGACTTCTGATAAATCAAATGAAGGTAGCACACAACCACAAACAAATACACTGATTGCGTTGCTATAAAGCCCAGTCTGACGTGACCTACATCTGACCAGTTCAGTCTGTTCACATGACCACATTGCAGATCTCATTGACCCAGTTTTCATTTTGTGTTCAACATATAATATCCTCTATGTAGCTTGACTAGTAATCAAAATAAAATGTTTATGATTTCTCTGTGGCTTTAAGTCTCAACAGTTAAGAGAACATCTATTTGTAAGTAAGTAATTATGCCAATAATTCTAAAAATAAATAAAGTATGGGATAAATAGGATATAAAGTTGATGATCCAGGATATCACATTTATCAAACTCGTGGTATAAGAGGCTTGGTACAAATATAAATTATACCACTCGTTTGATAAATGTGATATCCTGGAACACTCATATAATATCCTCTATGTAGCTTGACTAGTAATCAAGATAAAATAATTATGATTTCTCTGTGGCTTTAAGTCTCAACAGTTAAGAAAACATAGATTTGTAAGTCAGTAATTATTATCTGGCGGGTGGTGGATAGAAGCTTCTTCTACCCCAGTGCTCTCTGAGCTAGGGGTACAGGTAAGCCCTTTCCTGTAGCAATCTTGTCTGTTGACATTGTTGTTGAGGCTGGTTTCCTTAACCCATTGGGCTGGCGTGCTGTCATATCAAATTATCGTAACATTTTTAGTAGCATTTTAAGGAACACCACTGTAGTCATAGCCAAGTATATGTGAGTATAAATGCCACATTATTCACTTAATAAAAACAGCTTACTGATGAGACAGATTTTAAAATAAAAATTAGCACAAACCTCTAGCAAAACCATGTACCATCAAATTTTCACAAATATATTTAAAAGTTATTAAATTTCTAATGATTAAAAAACAGTAAATTAAATATGAACTAACAGGAAGTACAATGTATTAAAAACACACAGTAAAAGAACATTGACACTAACATGACAAAAATATATACCTGTAATAACTAGAGTCACCTGTATCAAAAATCACAACTATTCCAATATCAGTGTAAAAGTAGCTTTAAAACTAATAAACTTTTAACTTCTACCATATATAGACTTGTATAAGTTAGATAATGTGTCCAACATCAGCTTCCAAAAACCATAATAAGAAAACTTTGCTTCAAGGACATAATGTAAAATTCACTAGAAGTATCAAGGTTTGATAAAATAAATGATGATCCGGATTAAGGCATGATCAATGGAGCACCAATATGAAGATGATAAAAATTGGAATGTGTTTATTAAAACTACATTTGTACATCTGAACAAATCACAAATGATTAGTTTGTATATTTCAACTTAATACATCTGCTGTGGAATGTTATATTTCACTGTAGGCTGAAGGGGAGGGGAAATAATTGTGAAAAGTCACCATGAAGGAACATACATGAAGAAAGTTTCATGATGGGGAAATCAGACTGATTGCAAAGTATTTGTCGTCATAAGTGCCCTTATAATTAAATATTGCTCACTTTGTCAGTTTCGAAACCAAACAAGCGAAAGGATGTGAACAATGTTTATAAGTAACAAAAACGAAAGTGTGTTCACAATCACAAAGTTACAATCAACTGCTCAATACCTGCACCCAATTCAAGATCCATTGTTTTTATTTCTTACACACCAAATTTATAAAACATGCTATTTTAATATAGTAAAATTCAATATTATAGCAAAAGAGTAGCAGATACTGACTGGAGGTCTTTTTTTTTCAAATTAAACAAAATATCACACCAAAAATGAAAAGCAAAAACCAACACATGATAAATTTATCATTTAAAAAACTGATAATATTTACACTCTAAAGACAGAAGGTTAAAATTACAGCTAAGCCTTCATTTATAGAACATGTTAAGGTAAAAGGTGTTTAAAAGTTGTAAAATGTATTTTCTTCACAGACAAAGCATTGCATATGCATGCAGCCAAATGAACAGTATATTTAAAACAATTAGATGAATTACACCAAGCCCATGTTCAATAAAATTATTTTAAAAAAAACCTCACAAAAAAACAATGAAAACATGTACAAATACTTTTTAAAATACTAATATGCCATATCAAAAGACAAATCAAGACAAAAAAAATATATATATATACATTTGTATATATTTAAAAACTATACATGTTTCATGAGAATTCAATAAAGTAACACTAAGCTCCTGTTAATCTCAATGTGTAGTAATAAAGGATTTCTTCACAGGCTTCACGTTGTTCCATGTTTCGTCATTTCAAAAATTCCCTTCTTAAAAAAGGGTTCACATTCACAGAGGAACTGTTTCGATACGTAGACATTTTTGGACTCATCTAACAGTGAGTTTGAGCTCTTTCGACAAACATCGATAAAATTTATCAGATAATTCTGAAAAAAAAAAAAATTATAATTTTGAGTCTTTCAGATGAACAGAAGTTAATTTACAATAATTTACTTTGAATTAACTTTTGTGAAATAGCAATTTTACATCATATAACTGCCTAGTGAGTTGCAGTTTCCACCTCGGTTGTTTTATATCCACAGATCCCAGTATGAATGGTTTTAAACCATCCAAAAACACAACCAAAACAAATTTGCTTTCTCTTACCAGACTTATTCCTGAACAAATTTGATACTAGAGACCTGATCTAAGATCACCATTTTGGCCCATCATGACTTCATATAGGCACACAATATAGGCTCTGATTATCACATTAGTCAAATATAACAAGTGTGTATATTCACCAATCATCAATGCTGAATCAATTACAAAACAAAGTTTACATGAGTATAACAAATATGCCAAGGAAAAATAAACAATGACAAACTACGTCTACATAACTTGCCAGTAAAGTTTTGAATGTGTTCAGGCAGTGGGTGCTTCGCATTGCCCCGGTGCTCTCTTACCAACAATGCAACAGGAAGCTGATTTGTTGTGGAGTCTTGCCGCACCTGGTGTTTCTGCCTGTAATATTTTGTCTCTTCAAACAAACATACAATGTATATGTTATCTTACCTCTAAGGACCTTTGCCTTTCTTGAACTACTTTTTCTGTCCGACTAAATATCTTTTTAGGGGGGAAATCTAATGCGCCAACCTACAAAACCAATGATCAGAACTGAAGGTAGCACAATGAATCAATTTGATAGTTTAATTCGATATCATTAAGCTGACTTTTAAAATAAGGTAAAATTTAACCGGCCATGCATTGTGTTTTTTTCAAATCTCCTAGCAACTTGGTTACGAACATGTGTTTCCTATTATTACCTCTTGCTAAAGAAAAAAGAAAAATAATAAAAACACCTTTATTATCTCCCTTGAATAAAAAAAAAAAAAACAGACTTTTTTATCATCATTTAATTTTCTCCATTAAAACTCACTTTAATTTGTTAATGCTTATGCAATGTTGCAAACATTACTAATGCAAAAACTAGAAGAGTAAACAAATCATCTTTTCTAGACTGACTTCTTCAATTTTAAAAAAGACCTGAATATTCTGAGTGGAATCATTATTGTGATGGCGTAGGCCCACCAACAGATGCATGTTTGTGCGGACATTCAGTTATTTCCCTGATAAACTGTATATTTGTTTAAGGTTTAAAATATTTGTCAAACTTGGCCATGTTGATCAATCTAGTGAAAATTGTCAAAGGCTGTCTTTACCACTCTTTGTCTATGTTATATTCAATTTAAAGTGTTTGCCTAACAAAGTTTAGAATAGACATTAGTTATATTTGTTTCTTAACTTTTAGAAATGTTTTAAAATAGATACTATTGTATAAATGTGTGCCCCAATGTGAAGTTAATTTCTATATGACTGACTTGAATTAAAGGTTTTTGTGATTTTTGACACATCACCGTCCAAAAATTATGTTTTTGATTAATATTGTAATATTGTATTCTTCCTGAGAAAACTGAACATATCTCTATATTTCAGAATCAAGTTATGCAATCCTCATGAATATAGTGTAAAACAAAATTTAAGCACATATACACGACAAAAAGAACAGTCGTTAAGCAAGAATCCCACAACCAATAGAAAGGAAGTTTATTATTTAAATACATACGGTTCTTTATAAGTATGGTGCAGATGATTTTAATTTGAACAATAACTCACTCTAGTTACTTAAATCTTCAGGGTTTCCTTCATACTTATGCTTGTTTATGTTAAATTCTCCTGTTGTTTCTATGGAATATGTATTCTTCCCCATTAAACTGACCATTAGATAGTGATTGTGCACACTCTGGTCGTATCCACCCTCCTGTGATGATCCAAATGATACACATCCACATGTCTTACCTCTGGGATTTTCTTTTTTGTCCTGTGATGTAAGTCTCTAAACCTGCTGTATCGTCTGTATATCATCCATGACTCATCCCCTATTACTATCTGGTGGAGAAAAATATCATATATGCTGATTAGGACTGTTTTTCTTGAATGTGGAAAGTCAGGTATTTAAAGTCCAGCTTGACACAAAAATAACAATAGCTATTAAACACTTATAGTTATACTGACTACAATAGGTTTGTTTGTTTGATTGGGGTTTAACAGTGTACTAAAGCATATTTCATACATGCATGGGTGAAGGAAACCACCCTGCATGACGCTCACAACAAAACAAGACATCACAAAACATTTACACGAAGGAAAACAGGACTCACACAACAAATCCGCTTCCATGTCTTTTAGCTCAGATAGCACCAAGGCACAGATGGCTGCTGCCCATTTCACCCTTCTGTCATCTACCCCCGTTTATCTCAGTTCAGATTGATAAAGGACATACAGTGATATTTCTCAAATACAATTACATTAACAAATTAAAGAAACTTTAATAAAGAAAACTATTTGACGTTATATTGATGCTGTACTCCTTATTGCTGGTTTTTTCCCTAATACATGTAATATGATGCCCAGTCCACAGGAACTGATAATAAAAAAAAAAAAGGCACACTAAAATTAATACACCACCTTTGTCATTGGAAACGAAGCCTTTTCGGAATAACAGATGTCATCATGAGAACCATTACTTTTACATGACAATACATTTATCAGATGTTATTAACGTAGAAATCATTCTAACAAACCTTCACTTCATATTCATAATGGGAGTCCGCACCATGCCCTGAGAGACGGTAGGTTGGTATTGATACCTCTATTGTTGTTCCCATTGCATTCTTTAAGTGAACTCGAGGGTTTGAACCTCTACTAGCATCACTAGCCTGCAAATTTTCCCACAAAATACAAGTTAAACATTGTTTTTAACTCAATTTTATAAAT
The DNA here is from genome assembly GCA_032466195.1 of Katharina tunicata. Lineage (NCBI taxonomy): Eukaryota > Metazoa > Mollusca > Polyplacophora > Chitonida > Mopaliidae > Katharina > Katharina tunicata. The sequence continues at coordinate 9,731 of JAVFBZ010204451.1, forward strand.
TATCTCGATCCCTTTTTCAATTTTGGATAAAAATATCATAACTGAACTAGGTTTGGGATTTTTCGAAACAATTAAGGTCATAATCGCTTCAGAAATTGTTGTGTGTCGTTTATTTTTATAAAATGTGGTCTGGTTGTATAATAGATAACAATGAAAATATCAAATACACCACAGGTACATACATTTCTGATCCTGATCTCAGGGATACCAGAATTTGAACCAGGTGACTGAAACAATAAGATAAACTTCATTTCAGGGTTGGGGTATATTCTAGTGGATAGCTTGTGCTTTATTTCAGGTTGGGGGTATATTCTGGTGGAAAGCTTGTGCTTTATTTCAGGTTGTGAGTATATTCTAGTGGGTAGCTTGTGCTTTATTTCAGGTTGGGGGTATAGTCTAGTGGATAGCTTGTGCTATATTTCAGGTTGGGGTATATTCTAGTGGATAGCTTGTGCTATATTTCAGGTTGGGGGTATAGTCTAGTGGATAGCTTGTGCTTTATTTCAGGTTGTGGGTATATTCTAGTGGGTAGCTTGTGCTTTACTTCAGGTTGGAGGTATATTCTAGTTGGTAGCTTGTGCTTTACTTCAGGTTGGAGGTATATTCTAGTGGGTAGCTTGTGCTTTA
>JAVFBZ010204473.1:0-13551 GCA_032466195.1 Katharina tunicata
CCCGTCTGATTGTGTTTAGTCGAATAGGTAACATGAAATTAGACCACAAGCAAATTTGGGAAAGGGCGTAATCCAATTATAAGTTATTAATTTAGTATAATAGCCTACTGTATAACTTATTAATTAGCCTCTGTGCCTGAGATTTAACAAGTTAGACTGACTGAAAGTCTTATTATTGCAAAAATCTCAGGGGGTGAAAAGGTTGAAGAATTAGGGTACTATCTTAAGTTAAATAAACAACTATTTCACACATACCATTTGTATATTAAATAGTGACAACTTAATGTTGACAACTTTTTACCCATTCCTAAACTGATTGACGGATTAGTGCTATTACCAAATACATGATATTCTACTTCACATGATAGTCTACTGCATAATGGACTATTTTCAGCCATTCTATATGAATAACTTGTAGTGCATTGACCACTTGTGATTGTTTACTCTGCTCTAGTATGGTGACATACAAAAGGAATGGTTTCTTATTTCAGGGATACGTCACTAAACATCTTTCCCAAAAATATTCTCATTCAATCATTAAGCTTCATATTCTTGTTTCAACTAGCAACCAGGAAACATGGTTAGGTCTCTTTTGAGTGTTTTTTTTTAAAACATATCTGCTCTTATTTGCTAAATGAAAATGGAACATGTGTAAATTACAAATCTATCTCCCAAGTTTTCCCATTCAATTCAAATCTATAAAGTGTTTTAAGAGTGAGAATGTTTTGGTGTCTCACTCTATCTTGGGTTACATAGAAAAGGAACAAATTTCTTACGATGTCATCTACAAATTTATCTGTAGTAGGTAGAACATTAGGGCATGATCGTATTGTCTCCTAGGTAACGATGCCAGAACAACTATATAGCTTGTTTTTTATTTGTCATTTATCACGTCATTATGTTCTAAGTGTTTTTGTTAATATGTTGTAATGGTTACTGTTAATATTTTGTTAATCATTTGCTTGCGAACAGTCTTAGGATGTAAATACACATCAAAAGTTGATATCCATATTAATTATGTGTTTGTTATTATCATACAACAACTTCTAAATCCCATTCAAAGAAGTAATAAATTAATCCCTTAAATACATTCATTCAATTATTAAGATCTGGGTTGTTGTTTTGACAAGGACTCAGAAAGCAGTTGTCCGAGATTGTATTGGCGGCTCAACCCAGCATGGTCCACATAGAAAAGGAACAAATTTATTATGGTGTCATCTACAAATTTATCCCTTAAATACATTCATTCAACTATTAAGATCTGGGTTGCTGTTTTGACCAGGAATCATAAAGCAGATGCCTGAGAATGTTTTGGCGGCTGTCTGCTCTCATCTGGTGGCAGATAGAAAATGAACACCATCAGGTTTTGTACAGTTGTTGAGTCACCAGCAGACATCTGTAACTAGTTTTACAGCAGGCTGGTCTTTTCTCTTTCTGGCATGGCTAGTCAGATAAGACTACAGGGGGTTCTGACACTGGCTGCCTTTCCTCTGCACCCCCCCCCCTTCTTCTCTCACCAAAAACCAATGCTTTTCCTTGCCTCTAAAAGCTTCCCCCAGCCTCAGTTTGTCTTCTCACTTTCTAGTTACCCTGAATATAAACCTTTCTTTCGTCAACCCTTGCAATTACCTCAAAACTCCCTCCCTTCCTTTCCCCTTCCATAACTTCCACAGTGCATTTGATCAAACTTCTCACGATACCCTTCTCTTAGCTGCAAAATATTTATTTATTTATGTTTAACGTCATACTCAAGAGTATTTCACTTATATGACCACTTAAAAAATCCGGAAGAAAAAAACATTGCAACAATTAATTGCATCAAATCTGCATCAATATTTTGTTGCTGTTTTTTCTTGACTTCAACTGTCTGTATTTAACACCAAAATGAAAAGAAATGTGTAAATTTTCCTTTGCTTATGAACTCTTGGATGTTTAGTTAGTCACTGGCTGGTGTTTTACGCCAGGTGCTAGGCGCGCTGCATATCTGTCAACAGAGGGTTGAATAAGTACGCAGCAGCACGTAGGTTCAAATCTGAGTGCAAGTATGCAAATATTTCTTTCCTTGATTTGTAGAATAATAATATCTAACATTTAACAATTCAAGCGTATGATACAGGTAGTCTTTGATCAAATCAGAAACACATCATGCAAATGCATTTTTCAGTACGAATTGAACGGTTTTATATAAATCTTATTTCCTCTGTCATTTCACACAAACCTTTTAAACTTTTCCGGATTCCTTTTTTTAAAAATTCTTGGGCTTTATTTCCTTTTAAATTTCAGTTTATTGTTAATGTATGTATAGGTCTTACTTATAAATGTTGACATTTAACTTCATTTGTTTATTTCGGAGTTTAAAATTTGAATTTCCATGACCCCTCTCCGCTCGGTCTCTTTCTCAACGTTATTCATTCTCATTTATTTCATGGCATAAATCTCATTTTGTTCTTTTGTATCGGTATCGCAGATTAGAATCCACCCACAAATGTCCTTGTCATCCCGCTGTTCCGTTAATCCCTCACCCTCCCTCATTCCCGTTCCACACAGGGCACATTAACCATTCAATTGTACAGCATACGGAAGCCTTCTAAAAAACATGTCGGCACTGAGTTGAGCCCTCAAGGCCAGCATGTATCAAAACGAAGTCGAAAACCTTCAAGCAAGTAAGGATTCTGGAATCTTGTTGCTATTTCAGCTGGTCTGTGCTCTGCATCTGACCTTTGAAGACACGACAGAAACCACGATAGCATGCACTATTTTCACTGAATTCAAGCTTACCGATAGTCATTGTTAAATTTGAGTAAATCTCCCAAAAATTGTAATTAAAACCCATTTAGTTAAAGTATTGAATGGTACATATTAGCTTGATATTTAAGTTGATGTTCAAAAAAAGAGGTTTGGTTTGAGTGCTTAACACCAAAAAAAAGGTTTTATAAAATCATTACACACTGATATTATCTCATTTTGATGGAGCCAAAGACAGTGTCTCCAAGACACTGACTCACTTGAATATCAACACTAAAGACACTCGTTCCTAAACCAACCCAACCAGGTGTAAACACCTAGTAAATCAGAAATTGCTCTAACACTTTACTACCGGTAGTCAAAGCCATATGAAAGAAACGAACCTGAAGAAATGTTAGGAGTATTATAGCATATACATTTAAAGGTTTTATTCTGAGCAGTGAGCTTCATCTTCCAAATGCATTATGAAAAAATTCAAGGATTTTAGAAATAAGGAGATAGACTTCACTTATTTTTTAAAGACATTAGCTGACTGGCGATACTGATAATCATAGGCGATTAAACTTAAGAAACTATAATGTCATCTTCTAATAAAATTTGTCTGAGCTTATTACATATGTGTGTAGAATAAGAGTTTTTCGCTCAAGGTCAGTTCACTTACTTAAAACTTTACTAAATTTCAGGTGTTAAGTTTTAACTGCTTATATCCTCTTTCCTGTAAAAATTAGCAGTACATCATTTTAGAAACGAAAGCCTATTACCAATCAGTTTTGTGTAGCTAGGTACCTACATGTAGGTCATTGCAATGATGGCCACTCAAGGTTATTTCACTTATATAACACTGACCGTTAACATATAAGCAATTAGTTATATATCTCATTAATTAACATACAAAGAAGAGTGATGTACTAAACACACGTGGTCATTAAGCAATTACGTGGTAGGTAGCTAAATATATACATCTTCTTTAAGAGGCATATAGAAGTCAAGGCACTTGGAATAACTTAGATATTATGGATAAACATAATATGTTTTGCCTACAAATATGTTTAATAATATGTTTTTCGTCGAAAATATACCAGAAGTTTATTATCCATAATATCTTATGTTATTCTAGATAAATACAGTTTACTTATTATTCTCTCAAGGGTGGTTCACTTGGAAAAGATCTTAACAAGAAAGACTCACATGTCCTTATAAATAATTTGCAAGCAAGAGCTGTGTAAGTCTCTTTTATAACGAACCTCATAAGTTCAGACTCTTAGAAACGAGGGCGAGTCATTAAGCTATTACATGGTAGGTAGCGAGCTAAGGACTACCCACAGTGAAGGCAATAAAGAGAAAGAACTGTCACTATTAGATAAGAGCCCTACACATAATGAAGTGCATGGTTCTGACACGTTATGGGAACCAAATTAGATACAGCATGAGTCCCACGGAAGCCTATTAAGCAAACTGTAATGGCAAATTTCTTATTTTCTGACTTAGGATGTTATTTGCAGCTTACCATGCAGTTTATGCCCATTTGTCCAAAACTTTCAAACCACATAACCATTTGACTATACTTGTTCTGCGTCAAGGAACGAACATATCAAATCAGTGCCTTTACAGAAGCATGTCACACCAAATGTGATGTCCAAATTCTAATTTTATTACTTGGATAGTTTCTTGTATCTTGGAATAAAAAATAATGTTAATTCTTCAGCACAAAAAGGTTACATAGTTCAACAAATACAGTTTTAGGAGATATGATTAACAATACGCACAGACACCTTGAACATTACAAAATCTAATATCTTACAAATAGTTGTAGGAGATATGATTAACAATACGCACAGACACCTTGAACATTACAAAATCTAATATCTTACAAATAGTTGTAGGAGATATGATTAACAATACGCACAGACACCTTTAACATTACAAAATCTAATATCTTACAAATAGTTGTAGGAGATATGATTAACAATACGCACAGACACCTTTAACATTACAAAATCTAATATCTTAATTCCGTTCTGAGTTACAAACTAATGTAAAACTTGTATATGATGGGTAAAGTTAACACATTTTTCTGATGATTGAGACAGTGTTTGTCTGAAAAAAATAAAATATTTGTAAAAAATATACAGTCACTCATTCTGTGGGAAGTTTATACCCTTTTGCCTACACAACCTAGTTTTTGTTGTACCCCTTTCAAATGTACTTGCTTTGTGTCCGAGATAAGCATGTTTGAAAAATGCATGATGACTCTAGTTAAAATTTATCAAACAAAATCGACTTAAAACTTTTTGTTTTTTTTACTGCATATTTACTGGTCACTAATAATGCTAGTAAAGTTGGTACCAAAATTGCATATACTAAATAACAATTTAATTTTACCTGTTTGAAAATAAAAACAGGTTAAAAAAGAAATGTAACATGAGCCTACAGAAGCGTTTTACTGAAAGATATAACAGCAAACATGGAATAGGAGAAACTCTGAATACTGAAAGTCATTTTGGTACAGATAAGATATGTTAGCTTTATCATGCCTAGCATCATCATTTAAACATATATACGTTTATGACAATGGCATACTAAAGACAAAATATCTTATCTACATCATGTATGCCAACTAGATTCCTTGTACAGAGTTTCTCTTACTCCTAAAACATGTGGGACTTCTGGCTGATCTGAGGAACTTCTGGGTCATAGCAGTAAATAGGTGTAAGTAAGTAAGTAAGTAAGTAAGGCTACTAAAAACTTTATAATCATTAAATATTTAAATGTGGATGGTTTTGTATTAGGAAAGGTAGATGACACAAATAGAGGCATTCAAACTTTTATTAAATACAACTTCTGTAAAATATAATTACGCTTTTTTTCTATCATCTGAATAGTGTATTTGCATCTAACTACGAATTAACCTTAAGATGTGTACATTGCTTGAAAACGGTATAAGCATCTAAGCCGACACGTTGTGCCAAAAATATACCAGAATTTGAATATCCATAATATCTTATGTTATTCTATACCTTAAGAAGTTAATTCGGCGTTACATGACCTGTTATCCGTATAAAATAAAACAAAAGTGTTTAAGAAAAGTAGAATAACACCTAGACATTTAAAGTGTTAAATGTTAAAGGCAAATTTATTGTCTGATTTCTGGAATTTTATGTATGTGAGCCAGGTGCATTTGATAACATGGTGCCAAAAGGTGAAATAAACCTTATTTGTAAAAACTTGCTGTTGGTCAGCGAATAGATGGATTAAGAAATCTAAACAGTAGAAACTTGAAAATTGACTTTAGTAACCATTACATTGTGGCATATCCATGTCCTGGTGAATGAATTTTTGTGTACAAAATGTAAAGATATCCATGCATAGTTTATTGAATTCACACTTATCTAAGTTTGGATTAATTTTGACAAACTTTATTAACTGTAGAATACTTTAATGCTACATAAAGGTTAACCAACAAGAGTCTGAGATACGATGAAAACATGTTAGTCACTAGAGACATCCAAGCTATGTCATGTCATCTTTCTGTGACATATTTACCCTGAATATTACCACTAGTGAAAGAAATCATAATATCACTCGGCTCAGCAGTGGAAATAACAGGGTTGTAGTGTGAGAAATTAACATATTTATTGCATTTTTTTTTTTTTTTCAACTTTTGTTCACTTTTCTAAAATGTGTGACAATAGAATGTTTTAGCTTCATATTTAAAACACTTCTTATTAACTTACAGATTACCTTCCAAAAGTTTCAGCGGATTGCACAAGCTTAGTATAGCATCGACTAATCCATTGTAACTTCATTTGTTTTTTGGTATGTTAACTAAATCCTGCAACAATTTAGTGTTTTTCGGTACATATGACACACTTTAAGTGCTAATTAGACTGGGTTATATGCTTGAATGTCTGACAGGTTAAGGTCATAATAGATACGTCAATTCAACGTCACTATTGAAGAAATGTGCCTAAAGATAAACAAAATACGCATACGATTACGGTAACGGTATGAATTAAAATTAATATCATCTGATAAATGTTGTAAAACATGTACAGTTTATAAAGACAGATGTCAGATATATCAACAATACATTTATGAATTAGGAAAAGAATTTAAACAAAAAAATGAATTCAAAAATCCATAAGCATCTTACCGGAAGTCAAATCTATTGTAAATAATTTTTGATTGCAAGAGAAATAGAAAGACCAAAATAGAGACAATTGGTAAAGCACATTTTCGAAAAAAAAAAAAGATAAGTATTTTGAATTAAACTTTCAGGCAAAAAAACAAAGACATCAATAAAAGTACTCATAAAATTTGAATAAACTGTACATAAGTAAATATGTAGTTCATATGTAAATATGTAGTACATATGTAAATATGTAGCACATATATGTAGTAACATTCATGTACAAAAAATGGTGTAATAATGTAACATCAATAAAGCAGATGAGACTATGTAGCATATGAAAGTCTTCAAATTTAGAACTTAAAGACTATAAATAAATCAACTCTAGGTAAAGATATATGGGTATTTGTGAGGAGTATTTTCTTAAAGTTCTCTGTTCCGCTATAATAGACACGTGTCTTATTGAGCATCGGACTGTAGAGCATGGCAAACTACACAAAGCATGAGTAACTTTATAAACCAGGACAATTTGCACCTGACTTAAACTTTCTTGTTAATGAAATCAATCCATACTAGAAAATAAGACTTGATATGATGCCTTTGTATGGAAATATTTGTCCCTAAAACAAAACAATTTTATCCAAAATCAGCTTGTGTTTCACGCCATGTTCTATGGTATCTAACCCATGTGACGGTTGTTTCATTCAACATTAAACCGCAAAACTTACACAACTTACACATAAAAATGTGGAAGACCTAATTAAAGGATATGAATAAATCTCAACCACCATCTTTTTTTTTTAAATTTCATTGTCTTGAAAAGAGTTTAAAAAAAATAATTTTTTTCTCTTGATACAATCTAAAAAAAAAAAGAGAAAAATTTTTTTTTGGCTCTAGCAACAATTACAGGATTGGTGATGGAAAAAATCGGGAAGCAACGTAACAGCTGCATACCGACGTAGGTATTTCTATGGCTAGCCGGATCTATCTGTAGTCACGAAAGCTGACATTCGAACATGTAATGAACGAACACTTTTAAGGCTACGTTACCTGTCAGAAATACCGGTAATATCTAAAGTAAAAAGTATTTGATAATGAAGGTGACAGGTAAGGTATAAAGAACACAGGTACGTTTAGAAATGTCGCACCTTTAATCAGTTAACTCACCTGGCAGTTGGTTCTAAATGGGGCATACTGTAATAAGACTCCCTTACGAAGGGCTGTACAGGTAACGCGTCCAGAGTTGACATCAAACTTTGCCGGTGTCTGTGCGGCCACTGAATTAAAAATACCGAAGGCAATCTCTCTCGTAGATCCTTGTTTTATGAGTCTGACTCTTCTCTCGGTAAACCCATTCTAGCTTTATTTATTAGAGACGGCCTCAGGCGAACTTACTCTCTATATCCTTAACCGTAGCGGATTTACATGCACTTTTTAGTCACTCCTATATCTCTTTATGTCATTAAGTCCCCTGCTTCAAATATGACAATGAACCTTCAATTTAACGGGGTATTTGCCTCAAGCTTTTTTATACCGGTATAACTAAACGATACTTGTAGCAAATCAAATATATACGCACTTAACTTTCAAACTCGGCTCTTTAAGTCAGGATTAATGAAGGCGTCTGTTTCACTTAGGTAAAATACTTAAAATCCGGAAAACAAAACAAAGCTCGAGGAAAGAACAGCTTAAAGGTTTCTCTGGCTATCTAAAGAAATAGTCAAATATGTCATGAAAGACACAAACTCAGATTAAAACCTATACATTTCTTGCTTCTTGCACAACAAACTTTTTTTCTTTCTGACAAAATGCCAGCTAATGCAATCTGCAACTACAAGTCTGTTTCAAAAAGCAAACTTTCCAGTCACATGGCCAAGTTTAAAACACAAAATCTTGATGCATTCAGGAAGGGCCGTCCACATACTGTGTGCATACATGCAGAAAGCAAAACCTGTTGGTCAGTTATAAAAAATTCAAGATTCCCATCCGTTGGCAATACCGACCAAGCAGTAGGAAATACTCTGAGAAACTGAGCGTTAGTGGTAAATACCATAAAATTAATTTTTTATATCGATGTTGAAGGCAGAAAGTAACACAAATTTTTGCCATTTGAAAATAAGGTAAGCTTTTTCATAAAACTTTGCTAACAAATTAATCTTCCAGACATCAATGTACCCACTGATTCTTTGGCAATTCGATCACACAAGTTTCTGGTTTTATTTTTCTGCGTGAATTGTCATGGTATCTACGGTGTTTTACCATCAGTAGATTGTACTGACCACTAAAGGCCCTAAAGAACATTGGCTAGAGACTACTGATCAGCTAACTAGAGCCACCTGTGGTCAAGACTGACCCGGCTATCTCAGGACACGAACTCACTAGCCCAAGGGAAAAGGCGGTCAATTGGCCGAACAAAAAATCCCTGCATTTGGCATGTGAGGCAATTGATGGGAGGGCAAGGCAAGGGGCGGAGACAAGGGGGGGGGCTGAGCATGGAAAAGGAAAAAGGGCAATAGAGAGGGGTACTAAAGGTTATAAAGAGGGGTATGGAATTATGGTTTGAAAAGGGTGGGTGGGTGAGACGAAAATGAGGCAAAAAGGGGAGGGCTACACCCTGAAGACAATAAAGGCACACAAAAAAAACTGGCACCAAAAGAGGCAGTGATTTGACAAAATGAATTTATGCAAAAGAAAAAAAATCTTTCGGTTTCTATAGAGATTATCAATTTATAAGAACCAAAATAAACATCTTTGGAGATATTTCATTCCCCAAGTTAGTAGAACTATGACAGAAATTAAGAAGTTAATTATTCACGAACTAAGTAGGATCAACCAGTTGATGGGTGGGATATTAAAATGGGTTTGGAATATAAAGCCCCTGGGGTAGTCTCTTAATATAGCTCACCTTAAACCTCATTCTGTGCACTGAAGCAAAATATTTCTATTTTAATGTATATCCAAAGGCAAGATGTACATTTTTGGTATTAAAACTGTCTCGGCATAGTCAGCTCATCACAGTACTGTTTCAGTAAAGACATTGTGGCATGTTGAAAACTAAGATATAATTTTTAAAAAGTGTTTTGAAATATTAAATTTAAATTAGTACATAAGTATGCTATATGTTTAAATAATCTTTGAGCGATGGATTTTGTTAGGGTAGCATTTTTAACCACGTGTAGCTCAGTCTGGCACACAAAGGTATTCTAATCTTTGTATAAAATCGGCTTTACAAAATCTACTTCCCTTAAAAACAGGTAGTTGTGGATCAAAAACAAAAACAAAATCAATGGTTGATAAGAAAATAACCGGATAAGAAATAACATATGACCTTTCACCTCAGATGACCTTACAACATAACAGATTGGTTAAAATTAGATATAATCTTTAAATTTAAATTTCAATTAATACATAAGTGTACTATATGTTTAAAGAATCTATGTACGATGGATTTTGATAGGGTAGCATTTTTAACCACGTGTAGCTCAATCTGGCACACAGAGTTATTTTAATCTTTGCATAAAATCAGCTTAACAAAATCTACTTCCCTTTAAAAACAGGTAGTTTTGGATCAAAAACAAAAACAAAATCAATGGTTGATAAGAAAATAGCCGGATATGAAATAAGATATGACCTTTCACCTCAGATGACCTTACAACATAATAGATTGCTTGGTTGTCATGACATCAAAATCAACCATGAGGGCAAATGGATACAATATTTCCATGCCACCAGCTTGATTTTTTCAACAGAAGCATGAAACAAATGATAAAAGATATTGTATTAATATGGAAACCGGGCAAGTGTAAACAAATATCACCTCATTTGTTTTATGTTTTAAGAACTCTTTCCTCTCCGACAAGAAATGAGATTTTGGAGCGAGTCAAATTTAGTTTAGGTCGGTGGAAATAATTGATGAAATATGGCAAGGCTCTCCATTACAATGTTTTGCTTTTTTAGGTCGGATAGTTTATTTTGTCACTATTTTTGTGCAGAAAGATTAAAAAACTTTCACATTTTTAACAAAATTACAAGGACAAACACTAACATGGTTGTACGTGTTTTGAAATATTATGTCCTACTTTCGGACAATGAATACTTGTCCTGTTTTCAATTCACACTATCTTAGCCAATCAGAATGCAAGAAAGGCATAAACATTCGACTGATTTAAGCAAGAGTGTTTCTTTACTGTGTTAATATACCCTCAAAGGCACATACAAGCGACGTACAACGGCACTTAGCATCGTTTTTTTTGTTCGTTATTTGGAAGACAGGATTTACTTTAACCGTTTTGTGTTCATAAAAAACTTCGGCGCCATTTTTAAGTCAAGTAAGGGGAGTAATCCGTGCCTTCCAGGTGAAGCACTTGTATCTCGAGTACGGTTGAACAAGGCCAGCTCAATCAGGTTGCAATATTGCTTTTTAACGGCTCTGAAGTCGCTTCAGTTTCCCCCTTTTTTGACCACAAGCTTTTGTCTCTTTTTTTTTTCACTTCAGAGTAAATGTGTGAAATAATCACAGACGTTTCCAAGCAGATGGAATTGATTTACTCAAAATATCTTACAGAGCTTAAAACTTGAATCTTACACCATGAAATATGTGGAATAGTAATAAGACCCAAAAACAAATTTGACAAATTAGCAAAATTAGAGGTGTTGATCAGAATCTTGGACAAAACATGAATCTGTTCTCAATTAAGGAAAACTAAATAAAAAAGACGAGATTAAGCTTCTAAAATGGGATTAATAACTTATTTAAATATATATAAAATCAATAGTTTGAATCCCGGTGGAGGCAAGCAAAATTTTCTTTCTCTGCATTTATACGGAAAAAATACATATATTGTTTTATATTTTTGTCAAGAGTTATCAATTTGGCATTTATAAATGTAGATAAAGACAACTTTGGTTGCCTCCATCAATACAAAAACTATTTGTCAAGAGTAATCACAATTCCTTTTCAATACACATATAATGTGCTGTTAAAAAAATATTGTACACCATAAAAAGATTTTTTCTTTTATATCATTAAATTGTCACCTTCTTTGCAAATTTGAAAACCTTGCAACTTCGCATTTTTGGAAAACCTACATTTGATCGAACGTTTCAATATTATCCGCAGTACTGTTAAAGAAGTACATCAATTGGAATTACAACTTACGTTGTATATCACTGTCAATTTATTGGGATACGCAGTTTACCAATCACTCTGAGTAGCAAAAACAAAGCACGGCTAATTTGTCGTCTTTTTGCTAATTTTTTTTTACAGAGAAATGGCAACAACTGTGTAGGAAGTGCAGCGAAATGATTGTAGAACATTTAAAGTTGATTTGGCATGTGGTTCATGAAACACTAATTGGACCTTTCTACTGGGCTGGTCTAAATTACTAGACGCTCCTTACTGATGCAAGACTTAACACAACCAGTGGAATTACCGAGAAAGAATTATTGTGGTACACAATGAAGGTGACTGGAGGAGAAGATTCTCAAGGGGCCAAGACCAGAGAAAAGACGGGCAAAAAAATCCATTAAAAAATCTAACACAGCTTATTTCCAGGCCTGATTCCAGATTGAGTTAGTACTAGGGTTGTTTCATAAAGTAAATGACCCTGATAACTGCGTTAGTAAGGAAGGCAGGTGAAAACCCTGTCAAGAAAAAAGGCGAATAAAAAAATAATTCTGCCAACTGCAGCACTCTGAAACATTCAAATTTGGACAGCGGTTAACGACAGGGTGAAAAGCGATCCTCCGTAACCTTGACGACGATATAACAACGGGGCCAGCTAGAAGTGTCCTCTTAAGTCGATAGTCATCAAGCAGAGATTTTCACGGACGCATATCTAATAGATTGGACAAATTCTTTAGGAATGAAAGTGAGGCAAGAGCACTTGACGATTACGCCAAAGGATGGTTTAAGGAAGCTAGCTATAAGCAAATATCCAAAAAATTTGACCTTTTTTTGGAAATCGTTTCGCAGGAATTTTTCCAGACACCTGTCTTTTTCATAAAAGTTGTCAATTTTATAGGCCACGTTATCGCTTAGCTAACCAAACCATAAACAATGTGATGTTCTGTGTATTTGTTGAGATTATATTCAGTTTTCCCCACAGGTTTTTAGTTTATTTAATATAAGACCAAGCCCTGAATACCCACTAATGAATGACTCGTCAAGTCAACAGACAGGTGACAGTCACTTCAGTCATTAAACTACGGTGGAACCAAATTCATTTCACACAATTCATCAGACTTAAACTCTAGTATCTTAAAACTTGTCGGATTGATTGCAGTTTTATTCTTTTGAAATTTATGTTTAACATAATCTTTAACAAAATTTCATTGTTTAATTGTTACATTGCCCGTAAGTATATAAGGGAAGGTCTCTGGTAGCTGCGAAGATTGCGGGTCAGTTTTGCAAGTTTCGTCGCTGGGTTTCAACCATACACCGATACAGCAAGGTTGTCACATAAGTGAAGTACCCTTGAGTACGACATTAAACACCAATCAAATAAATAGATAAATACATTAAAAAAACAACTTTTCATATGTTAAACTAGCATGAATAAAAATTTACATTCAACATGTTACTAGAAAAAGAGATTGATAATAAACTAGTGTCCAAAAGAAACGATACCACATGTTTGCAACGACATAAAATAAAAACTAAACAATGCAGAAGTTTA
>JAVFBZ010204495.1:7829-32495 GCA_032466195.1 Katharina tunicata
ATAATCTTACATTACGAGTAACAAATGTTACAGGTAGTATAATAATCTTACATTACGAGTAACAAATGTTACAGGTAGTATAATAATCTTACATCACGAGTAACAAATGTTACAGGTAATATAATACTCTTACATTACGAGTAACAAATGTTACCAGTAGTATAATAATCTTACATTACGAGTAACAAATGTTACAGGTAGTATAATAATCTAACATAACAATCGAGTGAAACTTTGTTTTATAACACACAATCGAGAAAAATGAAAGAAAAAAAAGGGTAAATAAAATGTTTACATGGAAATTTTTTTTTTTAATGTTCCTACCTAATTATATTATAAATAAAGTTTACCAAAAATTTCACGTTCTTGTTGCACCCAAAAAATCACATTGTGTACTAATTCACTTGCAAATCGACCATAAAGTTGCGTGTTTTTTTTTCAAGTTGACAGAAAATCTGTATTTAGCTGACGTCACTGATGATCTCCACATAAGCAAAACAGCGAGGCAGCCGCAATCAAGGAGAAAAAAAACCTGTTATGTCAGTCTTCTGTCAAAATATAAATTGAGTTTACCGCTGTTTTCCGCACGAGGACATCCTCTGTGACGTCAGCTAAAGACGGATTTTCTGACAGCCGGAAGTCAACGTTTCAAAAACACGCGACTTTATGGTCGATTTGCAGTTAAATTAGTATGGAACGTACATCATCTTCATATAAATCATCAGTGAAAATCTTCAAACATTCTTCTTTATAAAAAAACCCGTGTCAGCTCGCTTTAGCTTCTATCTAGGAGGGGAGCCAATTTGGTTATTTAACGGTTTGAAACGGAATTAGACATGAATAGGTAGAAGGTCACTTCCACATGGGGAGGTCAAATCAACATGCCATGAGTTACATTGACTTAAATCTGGAGAACAAATGGAATAAAATATACACGACAATTTCCCAAGTGTTGTCATTAATACATTCCTCTACAACTCTACCGTTTACATTTCTACTCCTACTCCCCCACAATTCATGGCTGGTTTTGAAATCGCCACAGACAATAAGAGAACCACCAATAGATGATATCAATGATGTAAAGTTGCTAATCTGTTGCATGGGTTATAAAGATTTACAATTGTAACAGAAGCTCTTCCAGTACAGTCAAGTTTATAACACTGGCATTATATAGAGTTAAACGAAGGCAGCTTAACTTCAGTGCAAGATATTCCATCTCTAATAAATGTAGCCAGACCGCCTTGATTGCCATTTAATTTATCACACCACTTAATCATATAGCCTGGCAATGTGAAATCTGCATTAGCTAGGCTTCAGAAAAGTTACTTGCAGACAAATATTAAATGTCAACTGTTGGTTGGCAATTTGTAATGTAATATTTATATTTTTGACCATGTGAGCATAACGAATGTAAATTTTGATGCAAGATATTAAAGGTTATTAGTAAAAAAAGGAAAAAGTATGAAAATATGTTGATATCAATTAATTAACACCTTTAGAAGGTGGCTAGTATCAATTGGTCAGTCTCTCAAATGTCTACTGGCACATTTAACTATGTGCTCCAGTTTACCAAATCCTTTATCGATCTTAACACATGCGAATAACACGTCAATGAAAAAGGAAAGAATACCAGACATGCTATCAGGTGAAAACATCTCAATTTCACCTTCTTGTTCACTTTCAGTTTGGGAAGATATTAAAAACATAATAGGCTTTTTGGTATGAGCAGTGACATTATTTGATAGATGGGCTTCTGAGTTAATATGAGTAAATGAGATTGGTAGATTAGAGTCAGGCAGAGAAGTATACATAGGTTTTGAGACCCAGAATTTAAATTAATTTGAACATCTTGTTGTTCTGGTTCTCGTAGTGATTTGAAGGCCTGAGAATAAGATACCCTCTGCGTTACCTTACTAAATTGGGCTCTGTTGGCCTTTTTAATGGAGGGACAGCCGAAATATACTGAGGAATGCTTTGGGCACCACCAGATCTATCAATCAAAAATATTATAATTGTGTTGGTCAAAATTGTGATGACCCCTTTGCGTTTTTGTTATAATTGTAGGTTGCCTGAATTCGTTGACAAAATATGCATATATCTTATTCTGGAGTAATCACAAATCTTTGTTCAGGCCATGAAGAAAACTACCCTTTCAGTCAGTACAATGTCGGGATGTCAGCCATCAGGAAACATTTCGCTTGTTTCAGAATTAGCTACAAAGAAACATTCACTATTCCTCGAATTTTGGTGAACAGAATCAAGCAGAAACTGTCGACCAAGGTGTGCAAGCCCGTCGATATTCCAACCAGGGTAAACCTTCTGTGTGGACTATCATCCACATTATTAGACAAGATCGGATTTATTAAGATTGGTCGATATTCAGTCCAGTGTAAATGTGCCTTGACTTGGAACTCTGCATATACTATTTACCTCCCACGCCACTATAAATGTAATTATAGATCGATGTTCACATGTGTTCACGTATTTATGTAGAAATCGTAAATCAAACTTTTAACCACCAAAATCTTCGCATTAAAACTGCATTATAAATCTAATAATGGATAGAATTTATCTTTACTTAAGTATTCGTCAAAATGTGATGTTGTTAGGCACTGGCGTTAATGAAAAAGATAGCACAGTAAGTTTATTGTCTAGAGCCCTTGTATGATAAAACAATCATTTCGAGCTTGTCAGATGGGTTAATTCTTAACGTCATTCTATGTGACGTCATTGGCAGATTGCCAAGTTCGTATTAGGCGCATTAACAAACTAATACGAAATCCTATGGATAGCAATTGACCATCGGATTGCAAACACAATACTCTGAAGGGTAACAAGGAACATGTCCATCTAGTTCCGATTGCATCCGACTGGATAGGACGACATGGCCTTATTAGGCCGATTAGTCCGCAAATAACTCTCTCAGTGGCGTCGCGTCGAACCCTTTCTGAAGAAATTGACATCTGAATGTTTCTCTTGTGAAATAAAATTGTATAATGTTATACAAGATTTTCACGCTTCGCAATATTTTTTAAAAATGGAAACCATATTTCTGGTCGAAAGAACATTGGTTTTGATTTCCAGGTTATTTGAAGCTATCTCAATAACAGTTTTAACATGTCCTCCCACACCCACACAGACATATCCTACCCTTAGGTGGGCCGCGTAAGTTATAGGTATATTGTTGAACATACAGGTATACTGTATCCTATGTATTACAGAAGCAATTGAATAAAATGTAAATAAACGGGGTATTACAATTATGTGCAGGTTCTGACTCCTGCAGCTTGTCCCATGATACACGTCACAGGTCATTATTAATGTTTATTTGGTATTTAAGCCCACTCCTTACATATATGATGGATTGGCCACGTATGTCACTGCAGGTATCACACGGCGTTAAGAGACCTTCTCAGGTGCTGTTAGAAGAGCTAAATCAAAAATCGAAGAGAATAGTCTCTCCTCGCTAGTGGCATTTCGCAGCCTTCTGTTATGCGGAAATCGGTTTTATACATATATACGTCCAAAATATACAATAGTTTATCATATCAGCAGTCAAGTGTAAATTGGATATAGTTTCTCTAGAGAAATTTAGAAACAAATTTGTACCAAATAATATTACTCTTCAGACAATCTTGATGTTCAATCAGAGATTATTAATATAGATTTATTTTCATTTTCACCATTAACTTGAGCTAGATTGCCAGCCCAACATTTGACAGACCAATTCCACCTGCTTTCCTTTAAAATGGGATTTTGAAGAAATCTGGCGGTGAAAAGGAGCAGGGTGTATGTTTTGGGGGAACATAGCTTTCCTTGATCCTCTCTTTATATATGCGTTGCACATTGACATGCACCATGTACTACAATACATCTTCTACTAATGGATACAAATGATCCGAGTCCCTGTAATTAAATGAAGATAAATACAATTCAGCGGTTTCTGATCGGAGGATATGGTATAATTTTACAGGTTGAGCAGGTCAAACAAGATACATATTCGCGTATAAAGCTGGATGAGATCGGATATTGGGATCTGTATGATATTAAAAAACAAGCTTTTCTCGTACGTGCATGTAGGTGGATCTACGCCTTTTTAAAAAGTAATGTGTCTATCTGACAGCAGGCAGTCTGTACGGAAGATTTCACAAATTGCATTCTTTAAATGCTTACTAGACTTTAGATGCGTAAACAGCGTGCAATGCGGATGTCCATTTTATATTTCCATAGCGTGGTTATCTTATACAAATAATATACTTGTATAAGTATTTCATATTAAATAAAAAATGTTTATTTAAATTTACCAGTTTGTGTGTTTATCATGTTTGTGACACATAAACAATCAAGATATATGAGGAAAAAAAGATTGTTCTTTAATTCGGAAAGTGTCCACCTTATTATATTAAAGATATACACAATTTTGTTTAAACATTTTTTTTTTTTAAATTTCCATTTTTCCATGTGTCGCAAAAATGATAAACATGCAGGCAAAACGGTTAAGTGGTTTATAACATATTTTATTTCCTTCCAACACTTCACAAGCCGTTCTACAGCCACTTATGCTTTCAATGTCTTTTATTTGGCTATTTTTTTTTTAAATTTTGGACGACAATCCCTCGTGTTTGTCTTCGACAGACAATCTTACATCCTTGTTGTTATGTTTCCTTGCGGTTAGATATAACAGAACCTTTCGAATGAATACAGTCCGAACGAATGCTTAAACTCGCGACTTACTCAGAGGTGAGGGAAATCTGTGGGCACTTTAGAACTGTGCGCTATAGACCAATCCGCCACAACCGTCCCATCAGTGTTAGAACAAGCGATCTAATTGGAAAATTCATCAACGTCTATAACGACTTGAATAAAATAAGGTACTGAAGATTTGCCTATCTAAAATTTGGACCAGCCTCAACCATTTCATGAGGAAACAGTACATTTTGTTAGCATGGTATCAGTTGAATCTTGCATGAATCGACATTGAAATTTCAAATAACGAAAAAAGGCTAGTTGATGACAAAATAGGATAGATCTACATTATACGCAAATTAAACACACGACATTAACTTGTAATTGCCAGGACAGATAGTGTTTTTGTTTGTCTTGACAAGGCTTTTAGCTGCAAAATATTTCGAAATTTTCTGCTTTCATCTGAATTCGCGATCTGCTTAGGATTCATCGAGCGATTAATGTCACACGTTTTGGTCAATATGTGTGCACAGCTCAGGGATTAACATCCATAGTTAGTATACCGACACGGATGGACCAGGATATAGCCGAGGATAATCCACATCAACCAAAACGCCGATAATGTTTCTGACATGCAAACATGTTTTAGGGAATGAATTTTATCCACCATGAAAGCTAATAAGTAATGTGGGCCCAGACTACCCTAGAGAGTGGGGTATTTATTATTTTCATGAACAAAAGCTATTTAATTTCATAATGGAAAAAGTGGACGTTTTTACTGATAGCTCAGAGTGCAGCTCTCCTGTGCTTATACAAAACCATAAGTCAGTGCGTTTGTTTTAGGCAGGCAACCCAACGGAGCTAATCGTAACCAAGACAAATACAATGGGGTCATTTCGCCGTAAAGGCGTAAGTGTATTTATTTGCAGTCCATCAGTCGACGAATCACTAAAATCTCTTCACGCAGTGGGTTTCGGTGGATTGCATATTAAGCATGTCTCCTTGGTCAGTAACTAGCAAGTGTTACACGGACCTCCTTATATATGCAAATAATTGTGTTCACAAGAACTTGTCTTTTCTATATGCAGCTGAAGTTTCTGTTCACCGCGAGATGGCGGGGAAATTTATGTACTTATATTGGCATATAGGCCTAATTGAATAACCCTTGATCACGACTTCAAAACAAACCTCCAAACAAACAGACAACTAAATAAATAAATAATTAAATAAATAAAGAGACAACTCACTTCCTTCAAGTTCTAAGACCCTTCCAGAAACACTTTATTATATTTGTACTTTTCTTACAAACACATCTCTAACATATGCTGACAATATCGTAACATACCCGGTAATGAAATCGAGCCATAATTGGCCTCAATTAGGGGTCAAGCTTAGCCCATCATATTGTTAGAAGTATAGTGACATAATTCTAGTATTGCTTATGTTGCAAAAGCTATTGATTGCGTTACACCAAGGCTCCTGGTGTCTAGAGGGATTGTCATGACATAAAACAAAAGTCAACGTCAATATAGTCAATAACGTTCATACCCTGCCTGGGTCATATAACTTAAAAACATAGAATACTTTTGATAACGTGTACTATAAGGATTGATCTGTTTAGAAAAACTGTACTTTAGCTTTCAAAAGTTTTTTAATGCTTAGTAATCGTCGTTCAAAGTGAACTAAACACAGCAGGGCTCTGCATGCGGCTTGGTATTTTGATTGCCAACATCGACCCCAGATTATTTTAGCCAATCAGAATACAACTTTTTCGAAGGCTAAGGATAGCTTCTGTTTCCGTTCTGACGTCACATAATCCCAATCCACAAGTCTAACTGGTTTTTGTCATACGGTTTTTTGGTGCATTTTGAGAAATGAATTTGAGCAAGTTGGTACTGGAACATTAGTATACATCTTGAAGATGTGCAGGGGAGAATTTTAACCAGCATTCGATCAATGCCTCATTGTTCAGTGTTTGGCTACAATTGCAGAGGCCTCGCACTACAAATTGAGACACGTCTAACACGTATTGCTGTTTCCGCTGAGTTAAACATGTCGGATTAAGTAGTTGTCGATCTTACACTTTGACTAGATGTTGTAAATTTATGGTGCACTGATTAAAATAATGTTACCACAAATTTCACTTATTGACCATTATCTGGATATAGGTTCTGGTTAAACGCGAGTTTTCTTCCTGTAAAATGGAAATAAGAAGCTTATTTTTTGCACAAGTGATGACCTATACCAAGGTCATTGAGTCACGGTTAATGTCATCATAGCCCTTTAGCTAATGCTTAGTACGGACCATGACTTTAACACTTAAAAAACTGCGGAGGCCTATGCCTTGCACAAATATGATTTATGTCTAGGAGTGTAGATTTTTCAGATCGCTTCCGCTTACCCGATAAATTGACCTTAAATTCACACTAAGGTGACCGGGAGTGAGGTTATTTCAACTCACTTCCTTCATGACCTATGACCCTTCCATAATATTTCTTCATTTACACATAAGCACTTAATTTATCGAATTTAATTAGTCGATATCCCTGTGCCAGTGTGATTACTCTTGACAAAATATATATATATTCATTACATATTAAGTGTAGCTTTTAATCTTGTATATGACTCACGTCCTCTGACTGAAAACAAATAACCATTTATTAGCAGTGTTGTAATATTAGAATTACTAACACACTGGTGTTAAAGTCGGAATTTCTTTTCTAGCTGTTTACTTGAAATCGGATTATCAGATTTTTGTTAAACTTGATAAAATTATTCCATGTGGAAAATGTTGTATGGGATTGAGTCTGCCGTGTCGCATGGCATATAGTTTGGTCTTTTTATGCCTAGGCTGCCTACAGATGGGACTCCTTGTAGCCAAAGTCTATATTTGGTGTCCAGCTGGTAACTTGAAATGTAATTAACAGGCTTTTATTAAACTGGTTCAAGTATCCCCCCCCCCCGACAGTCTTTCTTTATAAAACCATACCATTGTTAATCACTGTGCTCGTGTTATTCAGCCCCCCCAAAGATGGGCTGTGGATGAGCGTCGGACTACAGAACTCCCTTCACTGTACCCGGAATAGGGTCGAACCTCCTGTGGACCTTAAGTATAAAAGGGAAGTTTTCCGGTGGCTGCGCAGTTTGCGGGTGATTTTTACGAGGTTTCTTCCCGGTTTTCCCACCATACACCGGAAACTCAAAGTTGTCATATAGGTGAATTACTACTGAGTACGACATTAAACACCAATCAAACAAACATGCCAAAGGTGAGAATGAGTTTGTTGTATGTTAGATAACTGGTGGCTTCTCTTGGTGGCCAAGAATAAACTTTGTTTATGGTAGTAAATTTGTTTTTATCCGGGCGTATATTGCCACCCGCCTGAGATCATCAAGTATACTTTCTAGGGGTTTGAGACATCCAACCTGCAAAAAATAATAAATGTACATCAGACTCGTTTAACATCCAATCAAAAAATGTAAAACCATCTTTTCAAATTTCCGATAAATAGTTACTACGGTTATAGTATAAATATAAAATTGGTCGAATTATAGTTCCAGGTTAGTGTAGCTTTGGCAGTCTGTGTAGTAATGCTGTCTTTAATCGAGAATGTCGCAAAGATTTATATAGCACGGCTCATGGACATAACATTTTATACCAACAGTTTGGAAGTTGTTTTTGTTTTCCTGTACCGCTGTGGTCTTTTATTCGTCTGGCCATGCGAAAAATACAATGATAAAGGATCTGAGTAAATTGTGCGGGTTAAGTCAATCTTTTGTGCGGTCTTAGATAAATATTTTTAGGTAAGGCTGAAATGGACAAAGATACGACTTCGAAGAATAAACATAAAACTGTTTTCACACACTTACCTTATTTAGGATCATAATCAACCTGCTCTATCTCCTTAACTTCAACCCTGCTCTATCTCCTTAACTTCAACCCTGCTCTATCTCCTTAACTTCAACCCTGCTCTATCTCCTTAACTTCAACACTGCTCTATCTCCTTAACTTCAACCCTGCTCTATCCCCTTAACTTCAACCCTGCTCCTATCTGCTTAACTTCAACCCTGCGCTATCTCCTTAACTTCAACCCTGCTCTATCTCCTTAACTTTAACCCTGCTCTATCTCCTTAACTCCAACCCTGCTCTATCTCCTTAACTTCAACCCCGCGATATCTCCTTAACTTCAACCCTGCGATATCTCCTTAACTTCAACCCCGCGATATCTCCTTAACTTCAACCCTGCGATATCTCCTTAACTTCAACCCTGCTCTATCTCCTTAACTTTAACCCCGTGATATCTCCTTAACTTCAACCCTGCTCTATCTCCTTAACTTTAACCGCGCGATATCTCCTTAACTTCAACTCTGCTCTATCTCCTTAACTTCAACCCTGCTCTATACTCCTTAACTTTAACCCCGTGATATCTCCTTAACTTCAACCCTGCCCTATCTCCTTAACTTTAACCCCGCGATATCTCCTTTACTTCAACCCTGCTCTATCTCCTTAACTTCAACCCCGCTCTATCTCCTTAACTTTAACCCCGCTCTATCTCCTTAACTTTAACCCCGCGCTTTCTCCTTGACTTCAACCCCGCGCTATCTCCTTAACTTCAACCCCGCGCTATCTCCTTAACTTCAACCCCGCTCTATCTCCTTAACATCAACCCCGCGCTATCTCCTTAACTTCAACCCCGCTCTATATTTTTAATGCATAATCATGCATAGGTTTTCTACCTAATATAATCTTTTTAAACTTGCCCTTTTTTATGTAAATCCTATCATATTTCTCCATTGTTTAGCTTTCTTCTTTTCTCATTTTTTGCCTTAAGTTTAGATTTTCAAATGTGCAGGCTTTTAACTTGCTCTGGCAAAGATGTGATCCTTATGTTTTTGTTCAAAAAATGTGTCTATTTCTCTGCTTCAGTTTGTGGGCTATTCTCATACACTTCTTATTACCCTATATAAAGATGATGACTCATGTCATATACGCTTTGATTTGTCCAGTCACCGATTTGTCGACGATAAAGTAAGTATATCTTCGAAAGCTTATGAAAATATATCGCCACAGTGTGTAAAGTCGGCTTGGTTGTCATCTGGTATTATTGAAGTTAAAGAGAGAGAGAGAGTTGTCCGACTATTGGAGTCAGCAAGGGACACAGAAAGCTACCGATATATCTATCATCCCTTTTTGAGAGCCACTTTTAACTTGGCCATAAGATATCGAGAGACTTACTGTTCTATAATGAACATCGTGACATTCAGACATATTGGTGTTTTCCCAAAATCATTTATTGTTTTTGGTCATTAAGCCTACTTAATGTAGATAGCATGCATGCTCAATTAGAAGCAATTACTAGTCCTCCGTCAACGCATCTCTAGTTGTATCGATTCTTTATCAACAAAATATTTTTGCTTTATAGATGGACACAAAAAACATGCGAGTGGTTGGCATTGTCACGAAAACAGTCATCCTTGCATCTGCTCACTTAATTATGTCTTCTATTGTTCTATGTGAGGCCGTTATTACTTGTCGGGATATCACGTGTATACAAAACACGCGTGAACACTTAGTCTTTGCATTACGTTTATGCTATAAGAATGTTCAAAGAAAACTAGTGGGCTCTGTATAGATCCCACTAATACAACAACCTCTGCTAATGTTGCGACAGCAGGAACGTAAAAAATCAACATAACCTTTAAGTCGCAATTGCGACATGAACGGAATCCACATGGCTAGAAACAGTGCTGTACGTTGTATAGTGAATACAGATCGAGCCACTGCGTAGAACTCAATCCGAAAAGAGAGTTCCGAAAAGACAGTTCTTACAAGAGTGACGAATAAAAATCCTAAGAATTCAGCAAACATTTAAAGAGAACATTGCAAAAGTTGAGCTACGGGTATGATAAAAACGATCAGTGTATTAAATTAACATATTCGATTTTTTCATAGACACAAAAAGTGTCCCAGCTTTGTCCTTAAGAGGCATTCCAATATACAGAATTCACTGAAACGGGTGTTGTTCAAATACATTTATGTAAAAACAAAGTGACAAACCAAATGCGTAATTTCAAAAATGAATGTTGTCGATATACAGACCACCATTACAAGGATATGCAACATGTGGTGTCGATTTCAAATTGTGGATGAACCAATAAATATAACCAACACGTAGCTGCAATCTTGAAATAACAACTAATAATGGACAGAGAAATTGTTAGAGAAACAGAATCAGAAAGATAACAACAACGCCAGAAATTATTCACTTTAGGTTTTATTTGAAGTTATAAAACCCCTTACATGTGGACGTCTCACACCTCGTTCAGTGGAGTTAAGTGCTAATATTATCATTCCGGGTATTTCAAAATCATCAGCTTTAAAGCATATGAAAGTTGTTTAACCATAGAAACCGTGCGCCAGAATGTGTAATGATAAAACCATCCGTTTTATGTCCACACTCAATTAACGTTTAATGTTGAGACAATTATGTAGAAAAGTGATTAATAACCCGGAATCCCAAATCTTCATAGTTAGAGTATATCAAATACAATTATTTATAGATAAGTTCCCTGTCGAAGCCAAGCCAAGGCGAAGCCTAACATAGCGTATAGTCGATGGGATTATTTTAGGTTATAAGGAATTTTAGAGCTTGTGGGGAGGTTAGATTTGTGGATATATAAAGCTGCGCAGTGTGTGCAGCGTATAGAAAAGTGTGTACAGTACGAGATAGATTATGCATTACCGGATAGTGTGTGTCAATTTTATGTGAATATGAAAGCATTTTTTGGGTAATGAGTGTCTGTTTTAGTGCCGGGTAGTGTGTGCAAGATTTGCGTGAATGTAAAACTTTGATTCGGGTAATGTGTGACAGCTTTGGTGCCGGGTAATGTGTGACATATTTTGTGCCGGGTAATGTGTGACAGCTTTAGTTCCGGATAAAGTGTGCAAGGTTTACCTGAATTAGAACAGATGATTATTTATACCGGATTATAATAGTCTGACTTAGTACAAATATTCAACAGTTGATTTACTAAAGACAACTGATCGTACATGGTTGCAGATTTCCCCTCGTAATTTGCCATTGACCATAAATCTTTTGCGATTAGAATAATATTTACAGCAATTTTCAATATGTTAACTCTCATCTGATTGTACGACATAAATATTCTTAGTTAGTCCTGGGTCAAACCAAACGTCTTACCTTTCATTTTGGGTGTAATTTGACAAAATGCTTTAAGGCGTATGCTTCATGCAGCACTATGATGTCCAAGGACTCCGAAGAATGAAAGATAATGCGTGCTTGTGATTTATGTATGTCAGTTAATAAATCATCTTCAGTGGAAAGTGGAAGATTACCCACTGAAGATGGTTTAAAAAATCAACATATATAGATTTTTAAACATGTCTTGTTACATGCTCCTTCTGTTAAGCTCAGATTGTGTGTCTGTTTAACATCTATATAATTTGACATACGACGATATGGACAAGTCAACGTCTAAGGTATGTCTTCGTAGGATTTTTAGATGGTTATCCAAACTGTATTCTGGATAAGCGTCATTTGAAAGACTATACACAGAATATGGTTATTCCGTTGTATTTCAATTACAATAAAACCGCACATTTACGCTCAAACCAAAACTGGTCTGCTAGGCATTCTGGTGTAATAAATATATAACACAAAAATTGAATTGAGTAAAACCCATTGTCTGGTGCAATGTAATTTAAAACACACGCCTAATAACACGTAACTAGTAAGAGCCCATTTATAAATATACAACACATTGTCACAAATCAAAACTTTACCAACCTTATGGTTTAGGTGGGTTTAAAAAGTTAAAATCATTAAAATAAAAGGACATGCCAGTAATAATATGTACCACGTAAGAAGAAAGAAAATAAAGCGTTTCCTATACAAAATCTTTGATAGTCTTAGAGCAGAAAAGTTGTTCGAATTTCCACGAATAATTTTAACTTATTAACTTAAGTATAGTGACATGTCCAAAGAACAGTTGTTTTTCAACCTGTACGGTTTTAAAGAGAGATAAACTTTGTCATCCAGGCTTTACGTGTGCTGCTATTGATATATTTTTGGGGTTTTGTTTTGTATCAATTTCCTTATAAGATGAATATTTCTCCGTTCCTTTATTTCCTAGCTTCCCGATGAGAAGTCCACGATCTGTATCTGTACAGGACGTCATGGTGACCTAGCGTTACGGCGGATTAATGGCCAGAATTCATTCCGGGACAGGAACCCGTCACCTGAAAGTGAAGAAAATTTGTGTCATTACAGTGTATACACAATTCGTAGCTTAAATTTACTTAATATTTTTCGAGACACTTATAACGCTCTGAAAACTCCATGGATCAGCACTCAAACTAGATAGGCTTACGAACTCACGAGTATCAGTGTAACCAACCAACTGTTGCATGGAGGCAACAATAAAGGCACACTTTCAACCATCTCCCCACCCCCCAAACCCCGGTGTGGTTTCCCCGTGGAGTTTGAACTGATTTTTTTAAGCATAAAATTCATACAGTTTGAGAAAAGTAGGATATATCAGCTGATAAAACATGGTCTAGTTTCTGTGTTGTCCGAATACATCACCCTGGAAATTTTTCGTAGGTCAATTGCTGTCACTTCTCTGTCCACAATCGTCCAAAAACAATTTAAAGAAAAAAATCTTAAGAAGTGGAAATTATGTTATTCCACTTCTTAAGATAAAATTTCTTCTATTATGAACAATAAATTTTATTTTCGACTAAGTTTAAAAGTTATGGAGCGTTTTTGTTTCTACTTAGACCTAGCACTGTAGAATTAAGACCCTAAAATCTAAAAATCTCCGCTTTACACCTGGTGTAGATTTATACATACAGGCAACGAATCCTATAGGAAGAAAGACATAAACTGTGTACAGAAGTAGAGAAAAATAAAGAAAAAACACATAAAGGACAACAAAAGCAGACCAAAATCACACAAAAAAGGCGTAGGCGGTGAATCTCCAGCAAAAAGAGAATCAATACAAAGGGTAATTATACATCCAAAGAACTTTTTCCAACGCGTTTATTGCCTACGCTTAACATTTTTCTCATGGGGATAGCCAGTGATAAGCTTGATGGTCAATGGCATTCAATACGCAGTGTGTCAATTTAAAGGCAATTTCAGTCTGGTATTTTTATGCACAGCTGCGAATTAAAAAGTCATTTTAGATAAACTAAAACATAAACGTATAGTGGCAAGGTCAAGGTCATATATATTATCCGACTTATCCAGATTGTTAAAGATCTTTAGACGACCAGTAGAAATTAGTCACAAAAATAAAATTGACAAGAAAATATTGTTAGAATACAGAAAATTCAATTAATGACTCTCAAGTGTCAGTTTTAAAACAACAAAACTTCAAAACACAGATGGAAAGAGAAACTACTGAACAAAAAATAATGCATAAACTTGATTGTGTTAACCAAGGACTTAGTATAGATAATGGTTTTATGACACACTATAGAGACTAACCATATCTGTCCCTCTATAAATATATTCACCCATTTCAGTTATTTTTCTCAGCTAGCTTGCGGTGCTCGCCTATGACATAATCACCTGTTTATCACACCCATATATATAGAAACGTTTGAGACTTCTCTCCACACCCGAAGTAGTCTACTAGATGTAGACGAAAGCTTGTATTATATAGATTTATTTTAATTTATTTTGTTAGTCTATAAGGTGCACAACTATACCTTCCTTGGCTATTACATTTAAAGACTGACACGGCTCAATTTATATTATTACTGAGTTGGAATAATTTTCAACCTACTGATAAGACCTAATTCCTCCTATCATTTTGTCACTTTTGTTTGATTTTAAACAGACCTAGTCCCATTTTAATTAAATTAATATCATAAACACAATTTTTATCAGTTATAGAATAGAAATAATTTTACCCATGCGAGTTTTAAAAAAATATATAAATATTTAGATCTTGATGCTGAAGTTTCTCTACCAACCATGTATATACATCATCGGTTAACCGTTAGATGCTGTTTTTTTTTTTTTAAATCTGAGGTACCGTACTCTATATCCAGCCAATGTTATTTCCCAAGATATTATTTATTAAAATTAATATAACGCCGCGAAGCTAAGCAACATATATCGGTGTTCGAATCCATCTCTATGTATCTGTGTCAATGGTATATTTCCTTTGAGATTGCTTGTAAGTATTGGATACTATATAAAATCTGTTATTAAAACATTGACGTTTCTGTGTGTTTAATATGTTTGTGACTCGATCGAGAAATATGAAAAAGACATATTTTTTTTTAAATATTGGATTACCTGGTATGAATATCGGTACTATATCTAGATAAAAAAATACACTATTTTAGTGTCCCTGTGTCAGTGTTTACCGTAGAGAAAGATTCGCAGCCTTTACCTGGATAAAAATTCGTTAGTTATACCATGAGCCTCTGTATAGATCAGTCGGTTAGAGCGCTGACCCTGCAAGCCACAGTCCCGATTTCGAATCCCGGTGGAGACAAGCAAAATTAACTGCCCTCATCTTCATTTGGTAGACTAAGGGGTTTACTACTTACTCTAAACGATACATTTTTCAGGTTTTGGTTATTTTCACCCATATCTAATATCTATATGTGCTACATATTTATCTTCACAATATACATGTTACATGTATTGCATTTTCTCGAGATGCACCCATAGTTTATCCAGAACAACTCGAGATTCAGGTCTATCTACAAACTTGTCTCTGAGAATTTATCTAGAACATGAGATGATTTATCGGCTTTAATTAGTCGATATCCCTGTGTGATTACGCTTGATAAATATATATATATATCTCTTTAGCCTGTATAGGACAAAGACAGATCCAAATAAAGTCTGTTTTCTTTACCTTTTCTTCATACTTATCGATCCATTCCTGCATGTGTCACAAGAATAATAAACACTCAAAAAAAGGTAAATTTTCTAATGACAATTTATGTAATATCTTACCCTTACAAGCCAGGAGACCGTTTGCATACCCGAAACAACCTGATTAAAATTTACCAAAAATTTACAGTTCAGTTGTATTTCTGACCTAGATGGAATCAGTGTCACAATTGATGTTGAGTAATTGCAATAAATATATTTCTGATTCTAATGAAACCTATAGATGTTGTTAACAATACTCCCAAGAAGAAACTCAAGCCGCTGTAACCGTGATCAACACAGATTTTCGTTGATGTTGTTGTAAACCATGTAAACAAAGCAAACGAGCTATTTACAATTAAAATAAAGATTTAGACGGTTGGCATACTGTTTTATACTCCACTTTTGAATTGCTTTAACATTTCTAATAAATGACTACAGGTGTGAATAAGTTGATATACATGTACATTATTGAAATGATGTCTATAGGGCGGGGCAATGCAACAGTGAACACAGTAGCCTTATATGATTGCCTTTGATGGTGGGATATGTTTCAAGTACGTTAATTATCTGTAGGAAAAATAGAGCTTTCTATTCAATTAACTAGAAAATACACATTTGCACAAAATTGTTTTGGCAATGGCTGAATAGAAACGTGACTTAAAAAAAGAAGGCCCTATTCCCATTTGAGATAAGAAATGTAATAGGGGATACTTTATCTATAGGCCAACAAAATAATTCAGCTTTAGTATGCCACCCTTAATTAAACACATATACCTACATGACTTCCAAGTTTGAAGAGTCTCTGATTCTATTTTGCTTTTTATTTGGTTAAACCACTTTGATTTCAAAAGTGTATGGTGTGTCTATCTCGGATATTAACAATTGCACCGTTTTTGCTGGTTAGTTTACGGACGAAGATCTGGTTATCTATAACATACATTATTTTGTCGAAGGCTCCAGTTCCGACCTCCGCCTCCACAGTAAAACAAAGCTGACATTTCTCAAGTTCTCTTGTTGCATTGGTCATTTCGTCCTTAATGCTAAATAGTTCTATTTATTTCTTCGTTTTCTTTGCTGTTACTTGCTCTATGTTGATTTTTATTGGCGCGGAATGTACTTGGTGTCTTATAGGATACGTTTACCTACATGTGATACAAGTTTTGCCTGCAGCGGTAAATACACCGCTAATGGACTAAAAATGGCCTATCATTACACTAAAGCCAATGACGAACTAGAATCCACAGCTGATGCCCTTTGACATATAAAGGATCAGACACTTGTGATTGACTATTGCCGAGTAAAACGATATATCCATATACTTTTCACTCTATTCTATTTGATAGGTAGTTGAAGTGACTTTAAATGTTAATATGGTAACATGATAAAGAGGATTTAGAATTCACCTAAATCTCACGAAAAATTGTTCCGTCTTTGTGATCAAATGGCGAATAAAATACTGTATTTCAGCTGTCAAAAATTCGATTTGCCACATGTGGTAAAACAAAGCATTTGGATACGCTGTAGTCATTTAAAACCATTTCTAACGTTAGCTAAAAAGCTACACTTTATGACATTTGATATTCACCCAAGATCGGTACCTTCACATGTTTGTTACAACGACGCATAAGTTAAGGCTAGGAAATATAAAACCGTTTCACTGATTGCAAATCCGTCATGATCGAATTGTTTTGTTTACCATTTTTATGTGACAAGCCGGAAGTCGTTTGTGTTGTTTTTCTTTTAGCTACTTGTGTAATTGGAAATTATATAAAAGATGCACATTACAAATCTTTTACTTAATTAAAGAGTATTTAACGAAACTTGATTACACAATGTTTATCTCCTTGGAAAATTCATATTTCCAAACTCCCAGTTTTGGAATATTTTGCGCAAATGTAAAAATGTTCAAATTCCCGAATGCAAAAGGTGCCAGTTCGCTCCATGCTTGATATCTATACTGTGTTTTTTTCTATAGATATCCAGGAATTTCGATTGGTTGTGCAGTTATTATCTCGCCTGATTAGTGGTCTAACAGGAAAACAAAATTCTAAACACATCCATAAAATGTTTAAGCACTTTAGTTGTTGTGTTGTTGGAAAGATAATGTTCCTCTAGTGCTAAGTAGGGGCCTATGACAGCATGAATATAATCTGGAAACATTCTGCCCTTAGCCAGAGGGTCGAATATTCTCCAGAAAACGAAGGTCAACCTCCATTACACCGACTATGCTCTAATAATTACTCACATGCCAATTCGGTATATTAAAACCAAATCATGCAGGTTGGCTATAAGTACCCTCCTATCAAATAAGTCAGCAAGTCATGTCTGGGAAAGACACGCCTACCCATGAAATCAAACAAGCTTCACAGAAAGGTATCACTTTTCAAACAAGTTCTAACATGTATATTGATTTAATCTTCAGTTTGTTTATATATATTTTGCGTCAAACGTGATTAAAATAAAAATTTAATTTAAACGTAGACCATTTCAGCCATGGTCAATCTGTATTTTGGGGAATTGTTTGCGCTAAAAAAAGAGAAACGTTTGCTACAGTTAATATTTAAAACTGTTACCATATAATTTGAAATATTACAAATGAGCCTACAAATAAAATGGTGCAGCTCTGACTTTTCTGGTTGTCTCGAGGTTGGCCGTAGTGTAAGATAACCAAAAATAAAACTTGCTTGAAAAATTCAAGTCACCTTTTTTCCTAATTGGAACCATCCAGTTCAATGTGAACTATTCCATAGATCTGAAACTAGTATGGAATTTATGTTTTCTCCTCTCTCTAGCAATCTATACCATAAACGGTATCGATGACGTATGTTGCACTTACCATTTGTATCCCAAGATCTGAAAACAGCATCTGCTATAAGTCGTGAGTGATGTTTAAAAGTAGCTTCGTCTCTTGGGTGATTTGGATATTGTCCGAGTTCCCCAGACTCCGTTAAGACATCCACGTCAGAGTCTGTCCCGCTCCGGCGACCAATACGGGGGTAGTCGTGTTCCTTACTATTTGTGTAAAACAATGCTGACGTTGTGTCCGGCAAGACCAGTGAAACAAGAAGGAATGTGAGAGCTAACTGGAGGGACATACGGCCTGTAACATAAATTAGATTGGTTGGAGGACATATGAATGAGAACAAGTACTTCTTTCATATGGATAAGAGAAGGTGTTATCAACATAAAACTAATGCTTGTTTATGACTTCCAGCTTCTAACTGCAACCAAAGAAAATATATACCCGATCCGAAAATTAATATCCATGAATCCACTTGTCCAGGAAAGAAACATACAAATAAAGTTAACCTGGGTGAATAACCACTATAGAGCAATGACCAGGTTCAATAGTCACATATAGCGAACCCTCAATTCGTGTTATGTGGACGGTAGGTGTATGAAATTGAGTAAGTCCCCTTAAATCGCTACATAAATGGAATGTTTTAATACAGAGACAAATAATTATACAAATATTTACGGAATAATAATACAAAGCAGATACCAATTATAGGTATGAAAAAGGCTACCATACAAGTAATGTTTAAATAATTGGTATCACAATAATTTTACAACTTATGGATACCATGCTTTAAAAGCGCTTGGTACCGTCCGTATGGCAATACTATAGGTCTTTCTTTAAACTTTAGTATAGCGTCATAGAGAATAGCAGTCAACCAAAGCCATTACTTTCTTAAATGGTTGGAATTTCTCTGGGTGATACTTTACTTGGATTTTAATGAACTAAAGTAACAAATCAGCGCAAAAAACAAACTATTAACTATTAAAACATAAACGTGTCGATCAGAATTAAGTAATTGATTGATTGGTTGCTGGTTGCAAGAGTATTTCACTTATATGACGGCAGTGTATTCCAACAGCAACCATTGACAGTAACACAACAAAAAAATGTGAAGTCACTTCAGTATTAGCTCCTTCGGAAAGATAATGTTCCTCCCAGGCTAAGTGTGGCAGTATGAGCGTAAGCTCGAAACAAACTGACAATACCCAGAGAGCAATTGTGTTTTTAAAAACAAAATGTAAAAGTTTGGCTTTTTATTTCACGTAGAACAAACATGATAATCTGCCATAACATGTTGCCCGTTTAATCCCAATGTCAGTTCTCACCCACAACATTCGTTCTGTTAAAGCCAAGGACCCGGATAAACCTGAGAATCCGGGTACGTGTAGCTTGAGAGATTTGGAAAAACACAATTTTTTTTTTTGACATTGTCGTTTATTGTTTATTGTTTATTTCCCGACGTGGAGTCAAAATTGACCAGCCGTTTTCTGTAAGTTTCATAGGTTGACGCAATTTTACGGAAACAATGACAATGGATACGTGCATTCTATTATGTTGACCCATTTACCACATAAACTGTTGATAAGTTCTGAACAGTAAGCATTGCACGTTATGCGATTTCGTTAAAGGAATGGAAATACCCTATTACACATAGCTGTAAATTTTAAAGATTTCTGAGTGAAATAACCTTAAGTACGCCATAAAGCCCCAGTCAATTAACAATTAAATATTTTTGCCCGGTTCCACCCAAACACCTTTTTTTATTATCAAATCAGTCGCCTCCTGAGCTCAAACGTACGCATGTATTTGTTAGATATAAGTTTCAGGCTTTTTCAGTGACCGGATGTCTACACACCTGGTTCCGTTATAAGAAAAGAAATAAAATAAATAAACATATTTAGTGATGGTTACTGATTTTGTTAACAAGTTTGGTGTTAACTTAATCAATTATTTGTTTTTGGCAACCTTTGGACTTTCAAAAGTTTCAACATATACACATGTATGATAAAAAAAAAGTCCTATAATTAATCAAGTTCTGCAACAGGTGGCATTAAGGCTCTTGTTGATGACATTCCATTGTTATTTATTAACAAGATCATTTTGACAATGTTTCTGTAACAGTTATCAATCAAACTGAGCTGCGTAGAAAACACAGGTGTGCCGATAGAACGCCTTAATAGCTATGGACTGAACGTATGTCTTCAGATAGTAAAATAAATGATAGCTGACAATCTTTAGGACGAGAGTTTGGTAGAATATAGGACAAGGCGGAGTTGTAGGGTGCGTGAAGTAATTAATTAAGTAAGCGACACTTGGGAGTTGCAGGTGTTCAGGTCTGCTTTTGGTGACAACTGCTTCAAATCGCTTTCCACTTGAGCTCTGATCAATCAGGCCGTGTGGGTACTTTCCATCCTTTCTATACAATAACACTTCCACACACGTTTGGATACAAACAAGTCAAATAACAAATATCTGAGGCGCTCTGTCAAACTACGTGTCATGTACGTAGGTGTTTGTAGACAGCATATAACCTTGTTCAGCCAATGTTTCAATGTGTTATGCAAACTTATCGACCATATAATTGATAGTTACCAGTATTGCTTTGTGCTGGTCATTCGAAGACAATAGTGTAAAATCACATCTTTTCACACTTTAGGAAACACAATAAAGTATCTTACAATGTAGTCACGTTGATCTTTTCCGAAATTATAACGAAAGATTTCTTGGAAACGAAATTTCTTCTGTTATACGGGAAAATATTTCTTTTTGTAATATTTTTTCTCTGT
This sequence comes from Katharina tunicata, assembly GCA_032466195.1. NCBI lineage: Eukaryota > Metazoa > Mollusca > Polyplacophora > Chitonida > Mopaliidae > Katharina > Katharina tunicata. Next base: position 29,024 of record JAVFBZ010204495.1, read on the forward strand.
GCATTTGTAATAGCTAACCTTAAGTAAAGCATGGATTTTGAAGAAAAAATGAAACGAAATACAGGATCGTTAAAACCTTTCAGTATTGAAATAACACCGCTGCTAATTGATTTGGTTCTATTGGGACATATGTCGAGGCCATGTCCAACTTTAATTAAAGTTGAAAACAAAATTCCTTCTGGTTATTCCAATAACGATTTTTTTTTGTCTTTTAATTTAAAGCACACAATTTTGCATCTCCCATAGCGTTCAAGGAGTAATTTCGTGATATTCTAGAAAATGTTTGGTAAATAGATGTCGGTACAAAAGTCTTACCTTTTAAGCGCTGGTACACTGATCCTAGTACATTACTCATCCTGGCTTCAATAAAATCTCAAAAGTCTACCAAAAGAGGGAGAATAAAACAGAAAAAGAGACTGGTCGTGATAACGGATCGTGTTGGCTCTCTTTGGAAGAAAGAATAAAGCTGACTTATATCGTGAAACCACGCCCAGGATGGGGAAACCGCCCACGAGAACTAATCGGACATACTGACGTCACCTCTGTGTTCACTGACCCTTCCCGTCAAGATATACCACACGAAACTCAATCAACAAGGCGAACTTCAAATTTATCATCAGTTCATTTTAAATCAGTCGAAATAAGATTGCGCCAAATGTTTGAATTTCTTGTTTCATTTGAGACTTGTATTTGAGTGTTTAATAGACAGAACACCTGATGCACAGTTTGTCACTTCTGATTGATGTTCGCTTAAAATCCACGGCAGTCAAACCAAGGCCAACACTATTACTCTTTAATATACTTATTTGTTGAGGGATTTGGAAGGGAATAAAATGACAAACTTATCACCACAAGACATGAAATAATAGTCACGATTCTAACAAAAGACGCCTTTAAGTTTCGGCTTGGGAAAATAGTGGTTGAAGAAGTATCGTGAACAGCCAATCAGTCAGAGCTGATACCATGCAGCGCGCCTGGGTAATTAAAAAGACGTGGGCAATCTCTGGAGCAATCATTGCTTAAAGACTGAAATTACATTTCCACGGAAATTTTACCGACAAAAATGTGGGATCAACGATAAAAGAACCAGTTTTATGGTTGAATAGAAACAACACCCAATTGGCTTGGGTTGACTTTAAAAAAATCTCTCTTAGTTATTTCTGTTCGTTACAAACAAACATAGTAGCATCTCTAAAGAACTATTATCTTCTGAAATACGAAGTAAGAAAGATGCTATAATAGGGTTAAGAAGACGAGGGACAAGGTGATCCGTCTCAGCTGTTTGCTTTTGACGCCTGATATAACATCTTTTCGCTTTACCCTTATCACTGTTGGCGTTCTGGAATAACAGGTGTATGCTACACCGAGACCTTCACAAAAACCTATATAAAGATCCACATTTTAGTTTTCAAAAATACGGTATAGATGATGACTGTAGTGAAATAATGCTAGGAATGACCGGTACTGACAAATTTCTGTATCATTGCAAAAATGTCGCAAAGGAAGATTCCAGTACCAGGCTGATGTTGATTGCTGCGGACACCACGCAATCAGCTTTTATGCTGAGTATCTAGCAAATAAGAAGATAAGTTTGGATCTTACGAGTTGCACATCTAACAAACAGGTCATCAATATTATAAAGGCCTTGGGTTCGGAAATGTGATTCCAACAAGATCTCGTGAAGCTCTCAATAAAATAAATGAATATGATTGGTGTATCTGTTTGAACGCTGTAAGTGAGATAAATTTCATCTAGAACAAAAGAACAACAGCCGCCAAGAATGCCACAATTCATTGAACACATATGTATAGGCTTTTTTTTTTGAAAACCAAAATTTCTGTTTGCTGTAAGCGGTCACATAATTCTATAGCCGTTTTCTAAATATATGTATGTTAATAGTTTTAAACTTTGAAATATGTTAGCTCTTTTTTCAAAAAGTGTAGTTATATAAGTGTAAGGGTTAGGGTTAGGCCCGTTGTGAAATCCTTGCTAGAAAATGTTTTCAACTTTATTATGACAAAAATAATAGTCTTGTGTGATTGTCCTTCAAGCCAAAGAGAGTCTTATTTGCTCCAATTATTCCATTATTTATGTGAAGTTGAAGCCAGTGCAGATTTGTTCTTTAGCATAGAACGAATGGAAGTTTATAAAACAGTTTTTAAATCAAAAGGAAAACCTACACTATTAATGCTTGTGTGATACCAATCTTTCAATACAGATATCGGTTGTCCCAAAACAAAATTAAAAGAATATCAGCTATTGTATTGTCTTCATAAACTGTATTTAATTGTCTCCATGATCTACATATATCCATCCGAATTAGATTAGTGCACTTCGGTAAAAGTATGGTTAAGAATTTAAGTTGTCTCCCCCTTGGATGAATGCAGAAAGGTAATTGGTAATATAAGACGCAATTTCAATTATGCTGTTTTGATTAACCATCTTAACCATCTTAAAGTGAATTTACAAATTGTTTTAATGCTAGTCATTTTAGTCTCACTTGACCATACTTCTGCATTATGAGAGCCATATCTCTTTTTAACCTATCAGTTTAGACTGCCGTGTTAAATAAAATAAAAACTACCTTCCAGCTCTTTAAAATAGGCTTCACATGGATTTGGCAAACATGTAACTAAATTGTTAAATTTGCTTATAATATATCTCGCCTTGAACGATCTGTGGTTGCCCAGTTTAGATGTGGGGTTCTACCTTTACGTGTTGAAGTCGGTAGATACAGAGGAGAAAAGCTTGAAGATAGAATTTGCCTCCTTTGTGATCAAAATACGGTTGAGGATGAAATCCACTTCATTTTTAATTTTTTCTATGAGACAGAAAGAACTAATCTATTAGCTAACGTCAGTTTTCCTGATGATTCAGATATAGGTGACAAAATCAATTTGTTGTTCGAGTTTCACTCTCGTAAAATCTGTCATTTTCTAAAAACATGTTTTTGCAAAAGTAGAGATATGTTATATGGCGTAAGGCCACGTGACAATGTTTTATAATGATGTAAAGTGAATGATAAGCCAGATTGGGATAAGTATTATATAAATGTTGAATTGAGTATAATATGTATATGCTATACTTTCCACTATAAATAAAGACAACTGAACTTATAATCAGCTTTTTTAGGACTGTGACTCTGCCTTAAGGAGACAATATAACTTCCAACCAATTTGAGGCGAATTTGTGGTGGGATTGATCATAACACCTGATTGTTTAAAAACTGACTAAGCATCTGTGTAGTGATACACCAAGCGTGGTCCCTTATGGCAAGCCGTTTTATCACTCCTCTCCTTATTTGACAATTCTTTTTAACATATGTTGAATTCTTTTCCACATATGTGAAAAAGAATTGTACATATGTCAAATAAATGATTTTATTTAACATAAACAATAAAAGGTGAGTGGAGCTCTTTTGTACATATGTAAAATAAATTCATATCAACCAGCAATTACTCACTTCTCCCTT
>JAVFBZ010204507.1:0-13546 GCA_032466195.1 Katharina tunicata
TATTTTACAATAAATATTGTAAATATATAAAATCGCTGATCGTTTTCTTTCTGTTTGGTGTCTACCGTAACAACATAATGTATGGTGACAAACAGAGACTGTCTGTGACGATTGTTTTTATGTTTATATGAAATAAGCATAAATAACTGCACAAATTATAAAGCTCTTAAATGTGTGTTCAACTGTGACATTACATTATTCTCCATGTGCTTCGCCTTATTGCGCAATAAACAGAGAACATTACAAATACGATCAAATATATTTTGCTCGACTAATTAGATAGCTGGGTTGTTTCCACGAGGTTACGTCCCGGTTTCCCTACACACACCCCCAAAATAAAATCGCCATATAAGTGATTTACGACGTTAAATACTAATCAAATAATCACAACTAATCACATCGTCAGTATTTCTAAGAGTGTAACGCAAATGTTCTCTGTTAACATTACGTGGTAATGTGAGTACGTGTCGTAAATTGTGACGCCTCTACTCGTGAATACATTTGTGAAACAATGTCGCTATCTTTGACAATTTGTGATAATTAGTTAATTGTTTCATTGGGCAAAACGATCTGGTCTATACATAATGGAAGCTAGACTCTTTTGTAGACAATATGGTAACATCATTTATAGTTACCAACAGCTTGCAACGAAACACGATAGCAAGAAACTGATATTTTATCTATAGTCATTCAGTTACCTTTCTCAGAAACAAGGTTCTTTATAAAGAGGTAGCATAGAGTTTCATCGAAGCACGAATTCGCTAAAGCAGAACAGTTGGCAATCCAAGAGTTACATACACAGCTTCGTGTCTAAAAGGCAAAGAAAATGACTACAATTAATTATGGTGAGAACGAAGAGTCTAGAAGCGTACAAACTATAATCGAACTTAACCGTTTCAATTTAACACCAATAAACCACTTTCGTAAACCAAGTATTTCATGACGTTCAGTGTCTTTAAAAAGTCATTCGGAAACTTAAATCTTGAGCAGAATTTGTATCTGTATAGTTCCCAGTTACGAGTCATCGGCTGAAAGAGTCTCAATTTGAGGAACTTCCGTTAACTCCTTAAGTTACGTAACGGAAAAATATTATGAATAATAAATAATTGACACTCAGACATGTTAATAAAGTAACCATGGTAACGCTTGCAGTCTCCCTGAATGTGAAGCATGTTGGATTGGGCACAAAGAAACGCTGCTTGTATACACATTAATCATAGACCTAATAAAATATAAGACGAGGCAGAAACCCACGTAAAAGGACGTTTTCTATGTATTGCACAAAGAAGTTAATCGATTAATATGTTATGGTAATCCGTTAGAAAATCTTATATGTATATTCGAAAGTCACGTTGACCTCAATATTGTGACAAAGACTGTATTGTTTATCAATATGTGTTATTTATCCGGGGTAATCGAGTCGATGGTACCATGACGTAGGTTGAATAAACATTGGTAAAACGGAAGTGTACTTCTAATCAGTGATATAATGCATTTCTCCTTATAGGAAATCGGCCACCCGGTCCTTATTTATAGCCCATGTCATCCCAAACTTGATAAATCCGATCTTGTCTTCATACTCACCACAGGAGGTTTTCCCGATTGTTGTCATCCAAGAGACAAAGACCACAACGATAAACTAATGTTCAGAAAAATACAATTAGACCTACAATTTGTTTAAATCTTTACGCCGTGTGGGTTATTTATTTATTTCATAGCTGTTCTACGTCGTTCTCCAGGGTATTTCAATTACAACGACATTGTGTTGCCGGTGTATTGTGGAAAACTGGGAAGAAACCTGTTAAGAATCACCCCGCGATCTACTCATCCATCGGAAACTTCCCTCACATACCTAACGTTTACAGGGGTATTTGAATCCATTTCGTTTACATTCAAGGAATTTTGAAGTCCAACCCTCAATCCACTGAGCCATACACCGACAATGCAAAGCCGTCATATAGGTGAAATACCATTAGTACGATGCTGAAAAACAAACAATCAAATAAATAACATAAACTAAGGTTGTCAGGATTTCTTTATGCTTTTACGTTGATTTACGTCATAATAGTACGCTTTCTTATACTTTAAACTATAAATGTGAAATAACCCTAATGGGTTTATTTTGTAACATTTCTGTTTATAATTTAAATGCCTGTTGAGCAATTAGCACAAGTTATATTCAAAAAGTTTTGAGGATTTATGTGGTCCGTGTGGTAATATAATCCACCCACTCAGTGAATACTAACAGACACACAGCAAGTTGAAACGTCCTCCAGGTAAACATTTGATATTTCCCTGATGGCCAATCTCTAGACAACCTGTATTTGGATGCCAATATATCTCGATCAGAATTCTATAAGGAGGTTACTGGTCGTCTACATTTGGACAGTTGCTCGGTACATAAAAGTACTAAAGTACTGGATATTCACAAATTTGAACAATGATGGGTGTGCGGATCCTTTCCTGCAATGAGCTGGATCGAAGCATACCATTTATTGCACTAACAACATTGCCCACTTTTGACAACTTTTGTACATTTTTTTAAGGGTACCTAATAAGATTAACTTGACTAAGTCGAAATCTCTTTTCGCAAAACGAACTTAATTACATGATTATTTTAGAGCACCAAATAAACCATCTTTATCTAATTCACAAGTCTGTCGGTAAAGGTTGATGTAAACGATAAGATGTTGCCCAGACTATTGACAAGTTCGTTACGTCCGACTCGTGTTGCCAAGGGTCGTTAAGTGTTATCACTTACCCATAAGTTCTTTTATTGTATGACTTGATGTTTATTTAATATCGTCAAAGTGTAACCCGTTATATAGACTGGAGGTGTATAACTGTTATTAAACTCAATATATAAACAAGTTCTTCTTATAATGTAAGAGTTGATGCTTATTCTGTGTGACACAATTTCTTCCTTGTCAACCTTGTTAAATGGCTAGCCTATTGGTTACAAATTAATTACATCCGATTGATAGATTGGTTGATTGAATAGTGCTTAGCGCCTCATTCAGCGGTATTTACACTACGCTGTGGATTGAACATTTTCACAGTATAATAAAGTTACCTATGGGTATAAATGGGTTTCTAGTTCTCGGTTTGATCAGCCCAATGTATACTTTGTTTGTTTGATTGCAGTTTTACGTCGTACTTAAGGTTTCCAATGTATACAATACACCACTCATCCACTAAAAAACAGGACTAAAAGTCTAACAGTTACGTATGATATCCTCTCTTTGTCCCGTCACAGACTCAAGTATGACTTCTGAATACAGCAAACGGATTTTCAGTCGCTTTCCTCATTTCATTTGAAACGAAATCGTTTATCGTGAATAGCAATATAATAACCATTTCAACTGATTAATGTCGATCCATTTCTGCAAATAGTACTCTGTCCAGCTCCGCCAAAGGCATTGATAACCAATGTAAAACGACACGATTTGCTGATATTGTTACGTAACATCATGTCTATGTTTCATTTCCTTTCTATCGCTAAGCTTAAGTGGTCCTCTCTATTTAAACCCAGACTGTTTAAGTTTTCGATATGATTTTGCCTTGTAAGCACGAAGATCTGGTTCTCAATGTAAGTGTTTCTAAAACAAATAGACCCAAAAAACATACTGAATTCAAGGTACAGTATTAAATTTTGTTCTAGATTAGACAAAGTCACATCATTTTGAAGGCCTTGATTAGATGACGTCACGCCATGTTGAAGGCCTATCGAGTTGAGAAAAGATACAGACAAAATTAATTATAATGTCCTTTATTTTACGCTTTTGTTTTGTTTTGTTTGTTTGTTTAGGGGTTCATGCCGTACTTAAGGCTATTTAACTCATATGATGGCTTTTCCAGCCCAAGTGAACTAGACACAACAGAATGAATCCATATTAATCTAGATTGTTTTATACTCACAGAAAAGGGTTCGCTCTCTTTGATATCCTGTCGTCTCAATTTCTCGATCGTGTCGCTTGGTAAAACGAGCTAGTTGATAAATAATAGAAAATTAACGCGTTTCTGAGTAACAGCATATAAACGATAGAATTAACCTACTAAATGTATTTGCAACAATTGCAACAATAGAATGAATACGTTTGACTGTTCGCTTTCAACAATCTCGTATTGGCCATTTCTAGAAGACACTACTGTCAGAAAACCAATTAACATTCAAATCAAATCAAAATACGACCTTAAACCACCCGATCCCATTTGTCTTAATCTTTTGTTGTGAATTCGTACTTAGAAAAACGCTTTAATCTGCGCAGAAAATGAAAACACATCTATCCATCTATCATGAATGAAAGATGAAATTACCTATATCATTCAACACGTTTTTCAATCATGTTTGAAGACCAAAAATAATTTAATGAAAATAACATTTTGGGGTCCTTGTGTCTTTCTCTTGGGCTGCTGGGTTGTAAATATTGTAGCACGAAACACTAAATGTTATTCAGTTTGTCAATTTGCTACGCTAAGTATTATTCTGTTAGAAATATGACGATGGAGGTGCAAAGACTGTCAATTGTCTACATTTATCTATTGATTAACACAGAAAAGTGAGTAATAACAGTCTAATACTTGACTCTTAAACGACTTTAGTGTTGCGTTAATACCACTTGAAGAAGATACTTAAAACTAATTCTGAAGAAGGCTGTAAATTGTAATGTCATAAAGATCAGTCTGGCAATCGAGTGTTTCTGCAGATTTACGGCCCTGCTTGTCAATTCTAACTCCTATCATTATTAGAAATTTATTACCCATCAGATCGATTTTCTTTTGGTCAGACAGTTATTTTTGTAAAATATCCTATCGAGAAAATTCGAAATAGTTATAAATAACACTCTTAAGCGTGGGCCTAAAATCAATTACAACGAGAATAACTTTTCCTAAAGATATGAACTTAAACATGATGAATGTGGCTACCAGAACCAGGTCAAAATCTATGATGCCAAATCCTTCAGGTCTTTACGATGACTTTGCGCTGGCTTTGTTTTGGAATGACGTCAGAGTCCAATGGGCAATCAACTGAGTCATGGTCGGCTTCAAAAGACATGATAAGACGAGTATAATATTATATCGTGCGTCACAGCGGCACAGAAGTTAGATTTAAAACAGTGACGAATACGTTTTGAATCCGCCGCGAATTTGTTTCTCTAAATAGGCTGCAAATCAGTCGTTAGCTGTCGTTAAATAATATGATAGAAATATACTGAATGGCTGTCTGGTTCACCACAGTTCGAGTAATTAAGGCTTTATTTATTTCTTTATTTGACTGGCGCGTAACGTATACTATGCTCTGGGTTATTTTACTTATAGGACAACTTTCGTCGCCAGTGTATGGCGAAAAACCGAAAAGAAGTCGATTCGAACCTATACCGTCTAGTCCAATGCATAACATGGAGCAACCCAAGAGGGCAGGGAAATTAAGTATAGTACTATAAAAAAAAAATTAAATGGCTGTCCGATCCACTTCACTGACCGTGTCTTACATTTGAAAATTCGGATTAAATTCATTAGATTTAAAAACAACACCGTTTCTATTCCCAGTCTTTGACTCCAGCACCGCTGATGAATACAGCCAATGGATTTTCAACCGCATTTCAATCACGTCTGAATCGAACAACTTCATTTTGCATTTACATTAACATCCACTTTTATTGATTAATGAACATGCAATTTTGTAAACGCAAATGTTTTAGCTATTTAAAGTCGGTTTAATAATCAGTCTTTATTCCGCTCGTTACTCTGGTTACGCAACAACCGTGTCCGGGTTTCAATTAATCCAACCGATGGGTTATCCTGTGACGTAAATCAAGATCTATATGAACAGTGCTCACCATCCCATCTGTTTACGGTTTTTATGTTGTTATACATCGCGATATGTGTTAAATGTACTCAAACACTTCTTATAATTTACAATAAATTCTATATTTCTTTTTCTTTGTTTCTTTGTAGCTGCTGCGATAAAACCAAAGGATTTCGGCTACTAATTGCGCGATGTGAAAACTATCAGAGCCATTCTGGGATTGACTGACGAAAAGTATACAAGAACACAGTGCGGCCAGTAGCATCATTAAGCATTAACAGGACATTTTCCACTCGTGCGTGAAATTCAAGAGCACGAAATCATTACAAAAAATAAGATTGCAAACTATCCATGAACGAGACCTGACATAGTTTTGCTGAACTATAATCGTGATTTAATTGTGATAATTATAATTGCATTAACAACAGCATTCTGTTTGCCCGAAAGAGGCGCAATTCCTATATCCATTTACCAGCTCGATTCACCAGAGGACATGATCGCGGAATTTAGTCTTACAGCATCAAGTTTATTATTGTTATCGAGACTACAGTGTGGAACACAATGTTTTGTTTTGTCAACGCGTGAAAACGCTCTCCTATAAAGTAGTGTTAACATATACAAAACAGTCTCAGTTGCACTGCCGAGGAGAATATTACGACTAGTCCAGGACATTATTTGATGTCAGATCAAAGCTGTAAGACGAAAGCCTAGATTGACTGGTGTTTAATGCAGTAATTTAGGGAATTTTACTTATTTGGCGGCAGTGTATTTAACAAAGGGACAGTAACAAAACCCAAAAATGTAAAATCGCTTGTGATAGTTCTGTTCGAAAGACGATGTTCCTTCAGTGGTACGTAAAGCATGACTATAAACTGGGAAAATACTGCCCTGAGCCAAGCGGCTTTCAGAAAAAGCTATTATTGTAGACCCGTCCACAGAGGGGTTTCATCAACACTATTAAACCATTCCTGCGATTTCATTAATATACATAAGTGTGCTCTACCAATATCCGCTGGTTCCTAAAGACGGCGGCAAAATTAGAATCCAATGTATGTCTCTTACCTCGCGCTGTTTTATTATTGACCTTAATTTCGTTTCTAGAGCATATGAAGATTTACATGTATGTGCACTGTTTAAAGAAAGCGCCGAAAATAATGAAGTTAAGAAGAGTGTAAACCACTCGTTTAGTTTCTAAAAAAAATTTGTTTCTACCAAACTGAAGTTTTATTTTCTGAACATTTAATTATCATTTATTAAGGCATTTATACCTTAACATATTGTCGTCTGGAATTGTCAGTTGGCTTGGTTAAGTCTTTCGGTCTCTTATACAAAATTTGTATTAAAGTAGATGTATCTTCAAAGAATTCCACAATATCGATTTGCCTGTGAAATATGTAGAACAGGTGGGGGAAAACTGACTATTAAGGACAAACTGTTGGTCAATAAAGCAATAAAAGATATAAATAAATTATAAATGGCTTTAGCATGCATTTGTTCATTTATTGAAATAGGCCAAAATCTTAAAGAAATCTATTTTGTTTTATGTTGACTGTATATCACACAAGAATTAAATTCTTTTTATAGTTACTGTTCAGATATTTTATTGTCCCAACACGTGATGCTTTTTTTACAGCCTGTGTTCCTAAGTAAATATTGTCGTGTGACCTTCGTTGACACGTGCGTGGACGACACATCTTGACTGCGTGTCAAAGAGTACGAGGTCTACTTAGTATGATTATGAAGTCCTAAAAACGTGACTTTGTACTTACTCCCAGTAATGACCCAAGTAAGTATAACCTAAACATATATGTGTGCTATATTAATATCTCTAAACAATTACTTCTGTGTATTTATGGCAGTTTCTTTGTGCCGAAATAAACCAAGCTCTTTCTGACTGTCAACCATCCGTAGTTTTATATAACTGTTTAACGGCGTTGTGCGAGAGATTCGTGTTATTATATCCTCATAACTGTGTACAGCTAAATCAGTGTAATGGCCGCGCGGGCACACTTTTTGCATTTACATTTTTATGTGCTTATTTGTCCACTTTGTAGAATTCTTTGTGGTTTATTATATCTAAATCTTATACTGGATTGATTGATTGATGGGTGTTTAACGCTGTTGTCAAGGGCATTTCACTTATATGACTGCGCTGTATTCCAACAGTAGAAAGCGATTCTTAGCAAAACCATAAGATGTGTAGTCACATTAGTTGTTTTGCTTTTGGAAATTTAATGTTCCATCAAGTATGACAGCATGAATATAATCTGGATACATACTGCCCTTAGTCAGATGGCAGTTTATATTGGACGTGTCATAAAACTGGCATTGTAGCGAAACTTTCGAATAAAATTAAAATTGGCCAGATGTTTGAATTTTTCCGCCATTTTGTTACTCTAAAAAACAAACAAACTTGAATATATAAATGATATCAATGAGCGAGTTAGTCATTTCTCGTGATTAAAATGTATCAGATGTTAAGTAAATTTCAGTGCGGTTCTGTATTCTTATGTACGGATACATGGCAGATTAATAACGGTAAATAACTCTGCATCTGTCATTTCTCATGATTAAAATGTATCAGATGTTTAGTTAATTTCAGTATGGTTCTTTATTCTTATATACTGATACCTGGTACAATAATAACGGTACAGAACTCTGCATCTGGAGTTATTATATTGGATTTACGATGCTTTATATATTTTGTTGATGTTATTCTGAAATAATAGATAAATATCAGAATGTTTCTGAATTATTTGTTCATACGCGGTTCATTTCATTGTTAGTACGTGACCTCTACCTTATATTTATTTATCTATCCTGAATATTCCCCGATTGTTCAGGATTATTTCCAGTTTTTTTCGCGATTATTCAACTCAAACTCTTTGCAGAAAGTTCTTTCTGATACATTAACAAATCCAATTTTGGTTATTTTAGAGAGAAGCAATTAGTAATAACAAATCTGAGAACGGAACTAATTGGTGTTGTTGATTTTGATCGTACTTAAGACGGTTGGCACGCCGCGTCAAAACGTGTGACGTTGCAATTAAATCGTGACAGATATCAAAGCGATCAATAAATCTATGATCCGAGCCGTCACATCTAAAAGACCAGTCTCTGGATCAATTAAGTTCAATACAAATGACAGTTTTAAAGGTAATGTTTTTAAATATCTAAATGCATAAATCCTTTATTTCATCAAGGATAAATATTCCTTTGTTTGAGTAACTAGTAACTTGGGTTGCTGTGTTTAAAGCCCAACACACATGGATTTGAAAAAGTGATTTACTACTCATTTCGTATTGATTAACACTTTCTGTAGCTTTTTTCTAGAACACAGAAACCGCAAGCATCCCCTCTAAAGATAAGCTTCGTTTATCTTCTGTGAATGTGCACCACATATAGTCTTTCTACTATTTTTGGAAAGCATGTTCTGAACAGCCACCATAGTGCATAGTCTCCTAGGAAACCACGTGAGTTGTTTGCAGATTTAACCGCCTTTGATAAATAACGTTACTCTGTTGTCTCGAGGAAGCTTTATTACAAAATCATAGATGCTTTGGAAATCCAGTGTTTGACATTTTCATTACGTTTAGAATAAACGGGAGAATTCAAATAATCACCCGTCGTCAAACTGATTCAAAATGTATGGTTTACAGAGTGTGATTAATTATCAATAAAGCGGTCCAATATTGGTATATCACTATTGTTAATCAATTACATTTGATGTTAATGATTATGGCCACTTGCGATTGAATGCTAATGATAACCTAGTAGTAGAGGGTGCACGTCGAGTCAGACTGAACACGAAAACATTCAGACTTGTTTCATTTCTCTTTCGATGTTGATTTTAACAATCATTGATACAATGTCGGTTTTTTTTTTATTTTTAAAACATTCCTCGTTATCGATATTTCAGAGAGGTGGGAATTCGGTGGTAATGAGTCACAAGAAGATACCAATGTCAACTATAAATGAATTAACTATTATTACGTTAAATGTGGGAAACAAATATTTCCTTTAAAATGAATAGCGCAAAATGTCAGTTGACCGTATAGTATGTTTGTTCAGTTCATAGGGTTTATTGGGTTAAAACGCAGTTTCGTATTTCTTTGGAAAAGACACCTACTGTAGCGTTTAAATTACCTTGACGATAATGTCTATGGAGAACAAAGAATGATTATTGCAGACCATGTACCAATTCGCGGAAAATTGGCTATCAACCCTCTGTAATGTGAGTGCAATAAATGCAAAAACATGAGCGAATGATGAGGTGCTTATCCTATCAGTTGCAACTCTTGTGCTTACTATTCAGTCGTCTCCATTTTGTCATGATTCAGTAAAGAAGTGTTTTATTAAGTCAACATTTGTGTAACATATCAATAACACGATTCTTGGAATTACTATGTGTCCATTTATATCCAAACTGAACAACAACTCATACATCTAAATAATACGATACACCATTCTGTCCATGACTGAAAGATTTCTTTCTAGCTATACTTATCAGGCAGGCAGATTTATACTCCGGTATAAAGGGTCTATCTTGCTAGTGACCTGTCTACACCGTGAACAGGTATACCCAGCTAAAATAATATCTTTAACAAACTTGAGACAGTGCAGAGACATAATGATTTTAAGTCAGGTGAGGTTAACGAATTAATAGACACTGGCTAGGAACACGGCCTATAGCAGCGTCGGATGATTTCCTTGTCATATATCGTCAAGGTGCGCACTTAACTGATATATGTGGAAACGTTGGGAACAAACAAACGCTATCGATGAAAATCGTACAATATATAATGTGACGTTTGAGATCTGCATTATTAGAGAAAATCGTACGATATAGAATATAACGTTTTAATGTAACGTTTGGGGATCTACATCACAAGGATGGTCAAATTCAATTCCAACCCCTCTGCCTTAATACAACATAAGGCTGCAACGTCACATAGAAATACTCTTGGTTTTTAGTTTGTTTTTCTCGGAAGCTTCTGTACAATATTTCGAGATAATGATGGTATCTCGTGAAATACATGTGAAAACATAAATGTACAAATTTAGAGATTTAGAGATTTAGAAGTAAGAAATAAACATTAAACTCAGGATGAGCTTTAAACTACCATCAGTTGAGATCCATTGTACCTATTCAAGTAAATCGTGGATCAAGAAACCTGTTTCAGCTTTGAATCCATGGTATTTATCCAGGTTTTCCAGTTAATGAGACAAAGAATAAAGTGTGCGCAAACATTGGTTAACTCAAATTGTGACGACCAGACAGTCTTACGTTAGTTTATTTAAAAACAACTCGGTTAATCGCAGCCTATAGTTCCTACTACTTAAAGTACATTAGCTAATTGGCTAACTATTGGTTTCACAAGAATCTTTTCTTTAGTAAAATTGTTTTTCACGCTTGCTTTTAAAGCATTCACGACAAACTTCAGGCGGTCTAATGGAAGTGGAATGATTAAAACTCAATTTACATTTAGCTGGTAAAATTCCAGTAAAGGTAAGGTTGTTCCTGGAATGGTTATGTGTGTGTGAGTTGATAGCTTACGAGAAGCTGTAATCGTGCGTTTGTTGCAAGTTGTCAGAAATCATGCCTTAATTCAATCCCCATAAGTTAATCCCAGCCAGTTGTTCCACAGATCAATTTCAAGTATTATAGGATAAGACAAACTACGAACAAAGAAGACATGGTGGTATAGATAATACATTTCAGCTTATTACGCCATTAAAAACCTCAGTTAAAAAAAAAATTACTATATATTATTGTTTAGTTGATAATGGCAAAATAAAGCCCATATGGCATTTACAATAATGTTTGAAGTTTCTCTTATTCTATGTTACGCTGAAACATTTAAGTTTGCATTTGCTTCCAATCAACTCGTGTCACCACAAGAAACGATCTGGAAATTCTGGCAACACTCTATCAAACAAATACGTCTAGAAGCTTATGACATGGACATAATACAGCTATATATTTATTCATTCGATTCGGGTGTCACGGAATTAGAATTTCCATGGGTGTGTTTGTTGCCATCCGGCATAGGGCAGCATGTGCCTAACTCACAGGTATGCTGTCATACTTAGCACTGAAGGAACAACAGACTTGAACAGAGCTAATACTTAAAACAACTTCACATGTTGTGGTTTTGTTATTGTCGCTGTTTACTGTTGCGATACGCCACATTCATATAAGTGAAATACCCTTAATACAACACGACGATTAACACCAACAAATGGACCAGGAATGTGCACTAAAAGCAATAATAGTGACATCTCAATTTTCCTTAGGCTAAACACAGAGTTGTTTGAATTATTTACTCTTTTCTTAGTACACTGTGAGGCGTGTTTTACTCCACGTGTTACGAGTGAAAGGAGAATTTATTGGAATTGATCTGATGTGAAGTCTTCCACTACGATAGGCCAATCAGTTTGAACTTTGCTAAATTAATATTTTTTAGTAACCAATTTGTGCCGGTATCTTTTTGACATACAAAGTTTATACTAAGATATGAATCGTACATTCGAATATAATATAGTCAGTAAAATGTGATAGCTACTGTCGACTTTCCATTTCCGGTGTAAGGCAAAGCTGCTATGGCGACAGTTTGGTCTGTTCTGATTGGTCTTTTACGCCAGATTCTATGTGTGAAGTTTATTAACCCAGAATTCATGGAAGAGGAAACCAGGAAATATCCGATTACACTCACCCGACAGCAGAAACTCTTCTCACAATTGTCCCATTGCCTGACCCTTTGACTAAGGTCAGTTTGCTGCGAGTTTGTATTCATGCTGTCAATCTCGCGCTGGTAGTATCATTTTATTCCAACAGAGCAAACACAAGTGACTTCAAATTTTCTGATTTTGTTATTTTCACACTTGGTAAAGTAGGAAAACACCGCCGTCATACTAGTAAATAACGTTTGGGCGCAACGTCAAACGCCAATTAATCAAACGCTTATTTCCCTTAACTCAACTTTTCCAGATTAGTCGAAGGATGGCTGCGGGGTGTTATTAGAAGGACGTCATTGCGAAAGTCATCGATTAACAATAAGCAAGCTGATTTAATTGAGATAAAAAAATGTACAACTTCTAACCATTTGTGACATATTCGTGCAGCTTCGCTTTCACGAAGGAAATACCCGAACCTAAGCTTGTATGTGTCACCTACCCATTTATAATAAATACTTGTATGAAGCGGCTTGGCTAGACATAATATACACAAGGAAGATTATGTAATTGTAATGTAAACTAAAGAGGGGTGTGTTGTATCAGCCTGATAAAGTTGTGGGTTAACGGTAATAAATAAATAACAATTAGATTGACAGATTAACCGATTTCATAAAATATATTGAGAAAACAAAGACAACGATGACAACTATTTAACTAGGTATTGAATAATTATTGAATAAGGCACGGAATAAATATTTTGACTAAAGTTTGGTTGGCGTTGGGAGATGAGTATGGATTCCTTTATTTTTAGTTTAAATTTAGGGTGGCTTCTGGCTAAGGTACTATATGTGCTGAGGTTAGGATTGTGGTCTGCGGAAAGGAAGAGTTGTCCAAATGCTGAAAACTTATACTTGTCAGAGATGATGTTGTGCTCTTCAATTGTATGCTTTAGATGTCTTGTAGTTTCACCTATGTAGCCGATCTTCAATCTACAATATATAACCGCGGGGAATCTCTTAAAGATTAACAAACAAACAATTAAGAAAAATATCCTTTTAA